>JAULBM010170593.1:0-17869 GCA_032357055.1 Geukensia granosissima | reverse complement strand
GCCCCTTTAGCAGGGGTTCTACCTGCAGGCGGAGAAACCGAACGGCCTATTTCTATACCCCGGCCGCCCTCGGGGTTGGAGGGGGGGTGTGTTAAAAATAAAGGAAATATGGACGATGTTTAAAGCCTTATGGAACATTTCAACTTGTATTTCTAATTTCCTATTGGATACTAGTTATAAATAGTTGAAGGATTTGTCCATGGCACAAAAGTTATTTTACTTATAGAGGTACGGAATATAATAATATAAGTTTTCCACATTTTAACGGTGTCCTCCAACGAAAGGTCAACGGAAATTTCAAAGAAAATAAAAGCAGTAACAGACGAACTATTAAAATCAAACAGAGAGTCACCCAATCCGACTACCGAGAGTACCTTTATAATAGTTGATAATCTTAACAAAAATACACGTGAAAAAGGTAATAAATGTCTAATGAATGCTCGCAGCTACTGTGATCAAGCTCAGGGTGAGTTTTTTGTATGAAAAAACATCAAGCCTCTCAACACGAGATGTCATCAAACACAGTATGTCTGACGATTACTGTCACCATTGTTAAGTTATTATTATTATTATTATTATTATTTATTATAGGGGTGAGCATTGAATATATGACCAGATACGACTTTGATAATAGGCTTAGTTTAAGTTAAATAGTTTTTTGTTAAAAAAAAAACAAACTATGCAGTTATATTTGAGGGATTATGATGTCCATGAATATTTTTTTCAGATAACTCACACAGAATATATGCACTCTTATGGTATGTGTGATACTAAAGATTGTAAACATCACCTTAATTAACCAATCGCAGATTTTTAAATTACTAAAGGGCTTTGTATTTGAAGGGTTACAGAACTAAACTTTTTGGGGGAAAATCAGAAAATTAATATTGATTCTTGTCATTGTAAACAATAAGGTTAAATAAGTGTTAAAGATCTACGTCCATAACATATTGTACATGGAATGTAATTGGTTTGAGATTTACTTTGGTGTATTACCAATCACACAAGATGGGAGAAAAATTAAAAAAATATAATTGACTGTCGGAAATCAAGGTCATTTTCAAACGTCACTTGTGCATCATATGAATTCAACAAGCTTGGCATTTCTATAATCAAGTTTTATAAATGAGAGCAATATTTGTAAAAAGACAATTTGCTGCAAATTTAAAAACACAATTACCCTGTAATTGCCAGAAAGTACGTATTATGATCGTCAGTTCTGAAAAGGCCAAAATAAACTTCTGCCTTTAAGATTGTCTTGTAGCAATTACTACTCCTAACCTTCAAATTAATTTGCGTGCCTTGTAATGTACTACACTATATTAAGGAAGCCATTTGAAAAGGAAATTACTTTTGAAGGATATATTTTCTTCCACAAGCGTCATTCTGAATCTTTATACATTTACAACAGCGTTTTAAAATTAGAAAATTTGTAACTAAGGTTGATGCTTCCACGTAACGATTTTGTACATAGGATGAAAGGATCTGTTAAAGTTGTACTATTTCCTTTGCCATTTAAGCCAAGCTCTTGCTTAGGGCCTATGCTGCATTTTATAAATCCATGTTTTAATGTGACATTAAAAAAATATTTTGGGGTATGTTTTGAAAATTACCAGAATATTCACATAAAGTAACAGTCCTTCTCTCAAAGTCGCATTGCGACATACCCCAGCGGAATGTGTCGGAGTCTTACGTTATTTTTTCTGGAAGCCTGTCGCCAATACATATACAAATCTGTAAGTTTAAACATATTAAAGAGAAAATGGGATTGGGCACAAGTTTTTACAACATCATAAACGCACTCTCCCTACACAATGATTAAACAAAGTATTACAAATCTGTTGTTAAACTACATGTTTGCCAATGTTGAATAAATATGTTGAAATGTGTATCTTTTACAGAGTAACCTCTTATCAATAGGATAAGAAACAAAATAAAGGAAGTCCGATATCCAAACATAGTAAAGAAGAACTCAAATCCAAATGAGTCAGTTTGTATTGATAACTTAGAATGTTTTTTTTTCATAATTCATACACAAGAAAAGTTTCCTATTTTGATTTTCGTATTGCATGAACATACAATTGCTTTGTTCTGAACATAGAAATACTTCAGACAAATGCATAATATGCGAATAATAAAAAGAAGTGGGTATTGGTCTTCTTTAACCCCAAGATTGCTGTAATATGTTAATGTAATCACATTTTATTTTGGGGCCTTTAACAGCTAGCCTGTTACTTGTAGGTTTCTGTAATTTGTAATGTTTTTGTTTCAACGTCTTTTAGTCAACCGTACCACATTTCCATATTTTTCAGTGTACCAAATTTTCTTTAAAATTAGAAAAAAAATTACAAGAATATATTTATGATAGTAAGTTCTTATCATGTATTTATTACACACACAAAGAAAGAAAAGCGTTCATGTAATTGTAAAAAACACTAATTTAATTTATTGAAATTTTAACTAACGTCAGAATCATGGTTCGTTTATATGATATGTTTGGAAAAGGCTATTTATATAAAATGTTCCTATATAGTGTAGAAATGATTGCTTTCTAATTTGGAACACATCTCAAAAACATATTATGCAAATTATCAATATGTCAGTCTTGCAAAAGAAAGACAAGTATACTAGTAATCGAAATGTTTTAAATGAGCTTCACTCAAAAAAGTTTTTGTCGGCACTTATTGTTTCAAAGCGTATTGTTTCTGTACTTTTAAGCTGCAGTGTTTGTCGCAGAATATTTAATGCATTGTTATGAAAATACAATGAAAACACAGTAAAAGATTGAAATAATCGTGCTTAAATTATTTAATCAATGCAAGATTATTATGTTCATATTTAGGATTTGAAACTTCAACGTGGTATTCAATAGTCTTGTTGAATTTTTTCAACACAAAAAATGGAAAGCGTTGGCTTCAACATCCAGGTGCATAACAGTTCAAGAGAAGAGATTTCGCTGATATTCGCTGCAGAAATGCTACAGATTTTATAAATTATCATAATAATGATAATAACAGTTAAAGAAAATAAAAAAAGGATTCTGCGAAAAATGTGTTCCAAACTGAGCAAAAATCAGGTTTATGAAAAGAGCTTATTTGATGCAATTTCAGAATATATCCCCAGAAAATATATTATAGTTGCACATCTCGACCAAATGATAAACATATACATGTAGATCTAAACAAAATCACTGTTTTTGGTATCTGGTAAAAGTGTCCAAAATTGGCTTAAAATTGATCAAATTTACATTTTCGTCTTCTTGAACATGATTTGTGATAAAATATTGTCAATATCATTAATGTCATGTTATAAAATGTGTTTCATACGAATAGAATGTACAATAGAAGTTTCATATACACTTTATTGTGGAAGTACTAAAATATTTTATCTTTAATTTTGCTGTGGCAACGTATTTATAATGTTCTATTTTTGTTTCCACTTTTGATATACTTAAACTTAAATAAGTTTGAAAAGTAGTCTATAACCATTATATTATAATGTTTCTCTTGGATTAATAAAAGCACTAGTTATCAAACTATAATTATTATTCGATTGATTATCAAAAATATCCCTATTTTTTTAGAAACTAACGTTATGACATATCAGTCTTTGTTTTAAAGCCCTACCTTTTCCAAAATTTCTGAAAAACTTGATTGTTTTGCCTTTTAACCACTGAAGTCTCTCTATATGAAATGCAGTCTCTCTATATGAAATGCAGTATTAATATTGTAATAATTATGAAAGTTGACTAAATTTTATCACCCTATGTTTTTTATTTCTGTAAATATGATCCAAAAAATCGTGAAAGATACGGATGTTTGAAATTTCAGATTTTTAAATTCTCCATTTTCTTAATTCTGAATTTATTATTGTTGTTTTGTCACACTACTGTTCCATGTTAGGGGAGGGTTGAGCGCTCATCAACCGGATCAACCCCGCCACATACTAATGTGCCTGTCCCAAGCCAGGAAACTGTAGTGTAGTGGTTGTTTATTGCTGAAGGCCGTAATGGGACCTGTACAAGTTTAAATGGTACTGTCAGTTGGTGGGTGGCTGTCTCATGGACATTCATGCAACACCTCCCATTTTTATATTTTTAGTTTCGTATAAACTTAATCACAAGATGTCAGCTTTATATTTGTAAAACAGTTATTTTAAACCGTGTTAAGTCTTTTTTGGAGCATTTTATAGCTTAAAATGAATATTTTTATCTAATAGACGCACACCAGGTCCTTATAAATATAGTACTGTATTGAATGTTTACATGCTGCTTCAAAGACATTTCACTTTTACCCAAAGATGGTGTTAAGGATAATCAGACTTCAGTTATATATTAGGCTCAGAAAGGTAATTGCTGTCCTGAGTTTGCTTACAAATAATAAGATACATAATTTACCAAATTTATTTGTTATATAAATTAGTTTCATTCCATATCTACCACAATCCAAATTCAAGGTTTAAATTATATCGCGACTGTCTATTTTTGAAATTTCTGGCAATTTTATAGTATAAAACTTATCGAATTAGGGCGATTTGCTGTCTTACATAAAATTTTTTTAGAAATTGACCTTTAAAGTAAAGTTCGGCATTCCAATTGATGATTATTATAATATCACAACTAACCATTATTGAAATAATTGTCAAATTTAAGGTAAATCATTATGACAAAAAACATTAGCTGTATAGCATATACATATGTATTTCAAAATTCTGAAGATGTGTACATCCAAAATAAAGGTTTATATTATATTGCAACTGCCAATTTATTTCAATTGTTGGCTACTTTTATTATTATACTTTATACATAATTTCTTATGTAATCCATTTATATCATTGGTTCTTAGGAATGTGGTATTTTGCCGTGTTTTTGTATTGTTCCGCCCATCCCTAGCAAGTGTGATATTTTTGCGTAGCAACGAAATTATCATCTTTTGAGACGTAACATTGCCGACTTCGGAAAATATCACCCTCTTCGGCCGAAGTTTACCGATAACTATTTCACACCCGTCCACGCTCACAAATATCAGACGACAAGTTGTCCGTCCTGTTTTATGTCGACCTCACAAAAAATTGCTGTCCTATCATGTTATATTGCCGTTGTCGTTCGTGTCTGTTAACAAGTAGCTTTCGGCGCGATAACTTACGTTTCAGAAAACCGATTCTTTTAATATTTGGGACATTGATTTTTGAGGTTGTTATGGTAGATTACCACACTTAGATAAAATATCACACTCAGACAAAATATCACCCTCGACACGTCTCGGGTGATATTTTTTCTTCATACGGTAATCTACCATAACACCCTGACAGGTAGTATGTTTAATTTATTAATCATTGCGACAAAGATTTATTTGCTGTTTTACAAAAACAATTTGTAATGGTGACCTTTAAAATAAATTTTGCTATTCAAATTCATGATTAATATTATATCACCACTTACCATTATGGCAGAGAACGATGGTCGTTCAGGCCAATTTTGGCCCAAAAATGAAAATTGGCTAGTATCTGTCATTTTATATTTTTTTGTATTGAATAATGTCTATAAAAAAATGCAACAGACTTTTAGTTTAATTAAGTCTACAGTGGTCATTTGACACATAGAAATGTTTAAATGTGAAAATACTAATAAATTCGCGTTACTCTAGCTTTAGTTTTCAGTGAAGTGTTGTGTGTTCAATGTTTGTCTTTCGTTTCAATCTGTTGATCATGGTCTTGTCTGTCTTCAGACTTAACGATTTCTGTCTGCCCCTTTGGTATCTTCGAATTCCTTTTAATAAATTTGATGCAATATTTGATAATATTTCGTAGATTTTAATTTAGATTGCACAAAAACATCACAACCAAACTTTGCACAATTAAAGATCTATGAAGTACAAATTTTTGGTTAAAATATCTTCGTAATGTTTTTGTGCGATCATATCTATTTTGAACAAAAAACACTTCCAAAAATTTTAACCGAAAATATTAAGTTATTGCCAAAAAATCAAATATACTTTTTCATTTTGTCTAAATGACGAAAAATATACAAGAAAAGGTAAAAAAAATATTAAGAGACGATTATTAAACAGCATTTTCACAACTTATTATTGTGTCACAAAATCTAAAATTTGGGCCAAATATTGGGCCTAACGTCCCAACTCCTTTGGCAAAAAATAGTGTAAATCTTTGCGCCAAAAGAATTTTGGCTCCTAATCGAACAAAAACTGTACTACTAACTTCAAGAAACAATTACAAAATCCTTAACTTAGAAGATGATTTTCATATTGAAACTCGACATTAACGATAATTTATGCTTTATACTCTGAAAACAAAATAGCCGTTAATTTTCTGTAATTAAACAGTACGTGATAGAATACTCTGTATCCTTTTTCATCCCATGCTTGTTTGTCGGCTATCCGTAAAAATGATTCAAGATCAGTTCAATATATTCTGTTCGATTTTTGTCAAATATTATGCATAACATAACTGGAAAAATTTTTATGTTAATTTATTTTACATGTATATTGCATTAGTATGTACATAATAAATTCAGGTGCACTTGTTCACATGACAGTGAACTTGTGACCACTCTGATGACTGCTATGAATGATTACAGGTTCACTTTCTTTACAGTGACCGCTTTAAAGTGTACATGAAAGTGGTTATTTGTCCACTTTAAGCATTGCTAAATTTTGCTTCAAGTGCAATTCAAGAACGCTTTGTGTGACTGCTGTTGTGATATGTTGCGACGGCACCCAGCGGTATATACGAATTCAATAAAAAGTTGGTAAGGAAGTCGCTTCGGGTACACGGTAGACCTATCTAGCCCAAGTACTATATATAGAACATGTCGATATAGGCCACATCTAAACATTTCAAATTTCTATAAATATTTAAGAAAAGATAATTTAATCTTATTGTTACGTTCATTTCCTATGAGAATATACCATACATATCCACATCTTTTCATGTAAATCAATTTATTGAGAAGATTGATGGAAAATAATCTTTATTTCATGCATGTTTTGACAGGTTGTAGTTCGTTGATTCTCTTAACGAATAAAAATAAATATCACTTAGTTGACAGATATATGAGAAATAATTGCAAATGATAGAAGAATCCGTTGATTTTCAAATATTTACATCGCAAGTATTTCGGTCTTCAGTGGGTGTGTCGAAAATAGTTTTTTTTAGGTAAAAATAACATGGAAAGGGAAAGATATGGAGAAAATATCGTATAAAATGTACAACTTATCGTCTATATGAAGCTACTGAAAAAATGTAAGCTTGAGGTTTTCAAAAGATTTTTCAATAATGGTGGTAATACTCTTATTGAGAAGGGCTTTTGATTTCTTCATATACTTTCATGAAGTTCTATTTTCTTGTTGACACTTGGATTCCATTGACTATTTATTCGAAGGATATGTTTAAACACAAAACAGATTAACCAACATGTCATAGATGTCTGCGCCAAGAAGTTTTATTTCCGGTAATGGTTAAATAGAAAACCTTGAATAGCCTGTAAAATTTAAAATTTCGTATAATGTTTTCGTCTGCAAATAGATAATATTTAGCAAAGAATTTAAATTTCGAATTAATCTACTTTGTCATCACGATTTGGTTGCTGTTGTCTCACAATATAAACATGTTGTAAAGAGTAATACAAACAGCTTACATGGCAATGCTTCAACAAATCTACGTTTAATGCAAGCTGGTATTTACTTTCTTTCAACGCATCACCATTTATCGGATATTTTATTGATTAAAGCTCAATTAACTAAATAAACATCGGAAATACCAATTTCCAGAACTTCTGCTTTATTATTAATTAGACTAATACTACTTGTGGTAAATTGTGCTTTTACAATTTATTTATATATTTTGTTTAGGTGGTCAAAACATGAAGAATATATTCCACAGTTTTAACAGGACGCAAATATTATTCCAGACAAGTAGATTATATCTATAGCCTGTTTTTCGATGCCCTCAGTTGTTAGGAAAAATGCCCAATGTATTTATTAAATACATTTCAAAATATGAATTCCAAAATTAATTCATAAAAAAGAATCCATTAATCAGTAACATCGGTATAGTCTTTGAAATACTAAAAAAAGATTCAATATACGGCTATAATTAGCGTTGATTGTGTCTTTAAGTCGGGTAACTTATTCGAGTTAAAACCAAACTCTGCCTAAACTGTTGTTAAAGCCAATCGGCAAGACTGTGAAATATTTAAAGACCCAGACATGCAAAGTTATTCATACAAAATAAAACATTTACATGCAATACATTAAATGTGATCAAATATCGTTTGGAACGAAAATAGCTACATACATAATGGATTTATCGTCAGAGGAGGAATTCTGCTCTACAATGTCCCTCGAAATGATTTATTTCTGAAGATTATTGTCACTTTTGAACTGATAAACATTTTCTATTTCATGTATTTGTGTGTCTTTTTACGAAGGCCGGGCACCGGAGCGAAAAGAGAAAATGCCGCTAAAAAGGCTAACTTTCCCGTCCCTACCCGTCACTCCCTTTATCCAGTGGCAAACTAAAACCGTTGCCCTGTTGTGTCCCATCCCACCCCTTTTCTATATTGATAATTGTTGAACTTGTTCTCGTCCTGAATATGCATGAGGTATTTGCCACTGGACGTTAAGCAACCAACAATCAATCAATCAATCCTTTTACGATAATCTGCTGTGCTCGTACCTATTACTTTTTAATTTGATTGAATGTTGCTCAACGTCCAGCAGAAAATATGTCATGCATATTCAGGACAAGAGCACATTCATGAATGATATAGAATGGGTCCTGCTGTAATAGACCGGCATGATGAACCGTATTTTCAACACGATTGATCACGAAAACAACAGTCCGCTGGTAAACATTCTTCTTTTCCCAGATAGATTATTCTGACCCTCGACAGACCGGTCTTTGCCAGTACTCTTAACTGCTGCTTGGTTAGCAATGAAGCAGCAATTTTAATTTTTTTGGTTTTACCCGACCTTGCATCGAACCCACGACATTCCGCAATCAAGGCGAGCACGCTTACCATTACACCACCAATGCGGTCAAATATACGAAATATTTCAATTATTTCAACAAGAATTGATCCAATAAAGGCTTAATTTGTCCCTATATTTTCGTTGTTGATTCATAAGGTTTATCATGATTCCTCCTCTCGGTTCGACTAGGCTACATGTTGTTTACAGATAAGATTCCCTAACCGGTACTACACGTCGGACAGGGGTTGCTCACACTTCTCGATCGTCGTGTTCCTTTCCAGTTTTTTTTAAATATTTCCATGGAGTTCAAGCGTCTGATCGTTTCTTTATGTATTTTCGAATTAAATTGTCTTTGTTTTTGGAACATCCTGCTATCAACTTCGATCCGTTTTGTGTTTTCGGTAAAGGAGATTATATTTGATATTTTCTCTTAAGTCAAACGACACTTGTTACTAGCAAAATCATAAAAAATGATTTCTCGAATGCAAATATCATTGTACCGAAGTCAATGTCGTTCATTTTGTAAAACGCAATGACACATTTGCATAAAACAGAAAATTTAAAAATTCATGTTTTAATTGATACAGTTTTCTGGCAGAAGGTGCATAATAAATGAATCTTAACAAAATTATAGTGAATAGTTTTCTTTATTATTTTCTATTTAATGTGCTTTTCTCGGAAAACGGCTGAGCGACACTATTTCTCTCTAGCGATTTCAAGTTTTAAAAAAAATATAAAGTGTCAATTTATAATCAAATTTAATGGCTGTTAATGTCAGTCATATGGAAGTCATTGTAGTAAAAAGGTCACATCCCTACATGATACTAAATTAAGAATTTTATTTGGTTAAGAATCGTTGATACTGTCGTTTTGCAATTTAAAACATTTTTTGTTTTTCTTAGAAATTATTGAGACCTTAACTATATATGCACTGATACTGTTATGAAAATTGTGTTGCAATGTTTCGTTAAGAAGTATAATTTACAATGTATGTTTCATAGGTCGAATAAATGGTGGAGAGATACCCGTTATCCTCAAAACTTTAAACGAGCAATTAGAAATAAATATATTAATAATTCAGGATGTCACTGAAAAAAACTACTAAAATTATTTAAAGTCCAGGTTAGAGATAATAAGTGCATAGTTCAAAGAGTTAAGACATGTTGTGAACAAAGTGCATAGTTCAAAGAGACAACCCATATGAGTGGGTGCGTTAAACCCCATATTCGGCCTAAATTTTAGATTTTTTGACATAATAAGTTGAAATAAAATGCTGTTTAATAATCGTCTTTTAATAATTCATTACTTTTTCATGTACACTTTAATTAACATTTCGACAAAATGAAAGGGTAAATTTGACTTTTTGACGAGAATTTAACATTTTCGGTAAACAAATACCCAATTTTGGAGGTGTTTTTCAAAATAGATATGATCCCAAGAAACATTACGAAGATATTTTAACCAAACATTTGTACTTGACTGATCTTGAATGGTGCAAAGTTTGGTTGTGATGTTTTACTGTGATCTATATTAAAATCGACAAAATAGTATCAATTATTGCATAAATTTATTTCATAGTATTTTCATATTTAAAGCATTTTCAATGTGTCATGTGACACTGTAGAACTAATTAAACCAAAAATTCTGTTTCTTTTTATAGACATTATTAAAAATAAAAAAATATAAAATAATTGATATTAGCCAATTTTCATTTTTTAAGAAAATTCTTGAGCCAAAAATTCGCATGAACGACCCAAGACTTTAAGATGAAACGAAAACGAAAGGAACCTATAGTACTAATTTATTTAAGTATAAACATTATGTCTTTGACATTAGTCTTTATATCTGTGTAATATTTATGTTTCATTATCGGTGTAACAGTTTAAAGAATACTTCATGATCAACGTTAATTTGGTGGATCTTTTAACATCTCATGTAAATAAATGACCACGTATTTACAGACAGCTTTTGCTCTCATAACGGTAGTTCCCTAAATAACACTAGAATTAATCCTTAAATTCAATTACAGAAACTTATGTGACGAGATAAGGTTTGAAGAAGCTTTTCTAAATGTTACACTTGTCTCCACAAAGTTTGATTTATTAAGGATGGCTAGTGACTTTTGATGTTTCAAATTCTAAAGGAAAATTGATTTGCAGAGATCTTATTGCTTATCGTTCATTCTGTTGATACACACATCACGACTGAATTGTAATAAAATGGTAATACTGTCTGGTGCAAATAATTGCTCAATACAACCATAAAGACGCCCCAGTTGCGGGTTTTACATATTTAAAAGCATTTGTTGAAAACAACAAAGAAAATGGTGTCAGTTACGTGTAAAAACGCCAAACCATTATCACTGGTTCTGGTTTCCCTATCTAACCAAGTCGTACAAGTGATAACTAATACCAAGACGTAAAAGTGATTACAAAATGATCGAAAAATTATCATTCACACTTGCAATACAGCGTCTTTTCTAGAACGGATTTCCAATACAAGACGGCATATTTACTGTATCCATTCGTCTTGTCAAAAAATGAGGTCGGATATCCAATACAAACGAAATTTAAACAGTATGTGCCCGTATTGTACAATGCACCGAGGTCGGTTTTCAAATACAAGACGGAATTTCTGTACACTATCCATCCGCATTGAACAAAAAAAACAGGTCGGATTTCCAATACAAGACGTAATTTGTACATTATTCAGTCGATTTGGATATGCACTGAGGTCAGGTTTCCAATACAAGACGGAAATTGTACACGATCCAACAATATTGTACAATGCACTGAAGTCGGATTTTCAATACAAGACTTAATTCCTACACTATATATCCTAATTGTAAAAACACTAAGGTCGGATTTCCAATACAAAACAGAATTGTACACTATCCAGCTTTTTTGTACAATGCTCCGAAGTCGGATGTCACATACAAGACGGAATTTGTACACTATCCAGCTGTATTGTACAAAACACCATGTAATATTGTCATGTTATCAAATAATTAACAGATTCTTGTTTGACCTGAATTAGCAATAAATTATTCATTCATGCAGGTCAAAAAGACAAATATATTTGACCTTTACAAGAAAACAATGGGAAAGGAGACAAAAGCACAGAGATTTTGATTGCCATTGGAAAAAGAGAGTAGGTTGTAACAGCTAAAGCCCTACTCTTTGGCGACAACTTCGGTAAGGTGTCTATGATGAGTTCGTTTGAGCTTTCTTAAGCAAATATGGCCAATTTTAATTGTGACAACTTTTTTATTGACACTGCTTGTGGATGCGAAACTATAAAAGTTTAATAACCTCCTGGTCTGTTGTCACCCACAGGTATTTACAAATTTAACAGTGATAACTTAGAAGAACCAATGACTCGTCTAATTTTAACTCAAACCCCGTAAGTTAACATGTTAAATTATTAGACTGCATATAAAAGAAGAAACAATTTTATTTAACCTTTAAATGTCTGTAGAGTAATATGGAGACCATGGTAATAACACGTTGTAAAATCATCAAATATTTATTGAGAAAAACAACCCTGATTACAAGTGAACAATTTTCTTCGCTATATATAAACTTATAAATAAGAAATAAACTCATTGCAAATACGTCACTTTTGATGTTTGTTGCATATTTGATGTTTGAGAAGGCATACATTGGACCGATTTGAAAACACACGGATAATCACTATAATTTTAAATGTTATAGTTCAATTGCAATTAAAGAAATATGATTTTTTTATGTCAAACAATTGTTTATAAACACTCAATTCAGAATTTTTTGACAGAACACTATATCAATGCTACTTTGTTATTGAATAATTCAATGTTCAGTGAGAATCTCGTCCAAAAAATATCGCAGCGAACTGGAATTTAAAGAGACCACAGACTTAACAAATTCAGCTTCATACCTAGACTCATTCCTCGAAATTGACCAAGAGGTAAATCTTGTTTCTAAGATTTACGACAAACGGGATGACTTCAAACTCCCCATATATATGTGGCAATATTCCTGCTTCTTCGTCATACGTGGTTTATGTTTCGCAGTTGATTCAATTCACTCGTGCCTGTTTATTTTAAAAAATTTTGAGAGGGCATTGATATTGCTGCTGTCGCATAAATTACTACAACAAGGATACGTGCAGTCAATGTTGAAATCGCCCCTACTTAAATTCTAAATTGTTTGATTCATGTTATTTCGATTTATCAGGGCATTATTAATGAAGTGCCAATACATTATGATCTTGTATTAGCCCTGTTTGACGCGATATTAAGACAGTTTACCTGTGGTAATAAAATGGACAGTTTTATTTGTTTAAGTGCTAAGGTAATAAACGTTCAACTTCTCAAATTCAGTTACATTTATTTAAGAACATCATAAATATTAGTGGTTTGTATTATTAAATTAAAAAGAAAGAATTCGGAATATATAGAATATATAGTTAGAGAGACACAAGCCAAATATTTCTGGATTGTGCACTACACAATTTATCTTTAAGCCGTTTTCTTTTTTCATTTTTCAAACAGATTGTATACAAAATACTTTAAAAAATGCCTATATTTCACTGAGTATAAAGCGCAATTCTGGATTAACCATCATCACGTACGCTCGGGACCAAATAATGGAAAACAGGAAATTAATTGCAGGTACGTAGATAGCGTCCCTACAGTAATTTTGTGGGAAGATTGATCGGAATTTCCGCTTCACTCCTTAACAATGTCATCCAGTTCTATACTGTTGCACATCAAATTTCGAATATTGAATACGCAGATGTCGGAGTTAAATTTAAAAAATGATGCAAATATAATGGTATAGGTCTTTGTTTTTCATTTATGAAAACAATTAAAAATATAATATTTCTTTCAAATGGTATTTTTACTTTGATTCTCCGGCCATTCGTAACAATTATCTTGGGAGCTTTTGGAAGTTTTTCCATTTAAAAAATCGAAAATAGGTGGTACATGAAATATGAATGTTTCTGACTTGTTTTCAAGAGTATATTAGGTGAGCGTTTACTCACTTTATGTTTTTGAAAAGAAAAAGATTTTTAATTATATAAATAATGTATGTTTTTCGGTGGAGAAATGATGGTAGCAAAAATGTTTATTTGAAATGTCTCCTTTTTGCTTTTTTAACGTGTTTGTAGCATATTTTGAAATGGGCAAATGTGTGACTATGCAAAAAATAACTCTATGTTTTTGAAAAGGGTACAAAGTATGTGAAAATATTTTGTTGTTTCTTGAGTGTTATTTATCTTTTCTATTAAGGAATATTGGTAAATATAATTAGAAATCTACCATTTTCAGCTACTTATTGTTTGTTGCCCGGTTCCAGAAGGGCATCATTATGATACTATGGTGCATGTCTTTTTTCACAAATAATTAGTTATCATTATTCTCTAATATTTAAAAAAAATACCGTATCTGTGAAGAAAAATAACAATACCTTTAAATTTAAAGCAATAATTTGCCTGAACTCACCTATATGTACCCAATTGTTTGTTGTGGATTAATTTCCATCAAACAAAGTAAACAACTCACATCTTTAGGTATCAGCCGTTCAACGGAATAGGTTTTATGAAAGTGATATGAAGTAACTGGAATTTAGATCTGAAAGACTTCTTGATATAATCCACATCCACCAAAATCAGTGGTTTTAAGTCCACGTACACTCTGTATTTATGTTTGTACCGGAAAACTTTTAATCTTACCAACCAGTATTGACAACTTTTCCTGTTGCCATTACCCGATAAGAACTATTATTTTTACTAAGTCGAAAAAATGACCTATTAAATGACGCAGAAGTTCTCTTATTAAGCTCCGACAAAAAACAGTATTTACGTAGGCCGTTCACCATCCTTGATAGCGTTGTTTCAAATTAAGTGTTAATTATTCATGTCTATATTAAATGAAAATTTGATGGGTATATAAAGACATTTAATTTTAAATCTTTTAATAAGCATTCAAGTTTAAAAAATGCATGTTCTTATGTGAAACTGAAATTTCGATCGACATGAACGTCAAACTTTGTATCAAGTGAAAAATACAAAATTACCAATGTTTAATAAATATGGAAAATTTTGGGTATGTTATGTGTTCATATTTAGGAGTAGCTTCTCATCAATAGCATTTGAATAGAAACATAGGAGGTCAAAGATCTAAAACATAGCAAAAGATGTATTCAAATTTTAACAAATCGAAATAGAAAGCCAAAACCGACGACAGAAAAGATTCGCTAGTAGTATCACGTACGATTTGGGAAAAATGTGGCGGTTGGAGTAATTGTGCAAAAAACATAAAATATATTTGGGGAATACATAACATGTATATATGAGGCTAAGCGCTTTATCTATGCCTTTTTACGATCTTACGTAGCATAGTAACGTGCAAAAGACGAATTAATTAACCAAACATTCCAAAGGTCAATCATTTAATTATCGAAAGATTACGAAAATTTATCCAAAAAATGACATTTTAAGATGACATGGCTTGCATTAAAAAGAAAAAAGGAATATATTCCAGAAAAATCTTTATTGGATTGTGCACTGCTTCAAACGTTTGACTTTTCGATCCTTTATACAACAATTCCACATTCACAACTTAAAGACCGTCTCAAGAAATTGATACATCAGAGTTTTGTAAAAAGATGTTGTACTTTGTTAGAGAACACACCGTTTGTGCTAATAAATTCAGTGAAGGTGATATTGTCAAAATGCTGGATTTTCTTATTGACAACAATTTTGTATAATTTGGCTTGCGAAATAACAAAAAGAAATTGGCAAGACCGTTATTTTTTTTCTTTTCGCTATATCGGTGATGTTTTGTCATTGATTAAGCCAACATATAGTGAACATCTCGAAAAATATATCCCAGCGAACTAGAAGTTAAGAAGACTCAATAAAATCTGCCTTATACCTTCATTTATTCCTAGAAATTGACCAAGAGGGAATGCTAAGAGATACGACAAACGAGACGACTTCAACTTTCCTATTGTAAACTTCCCATATTTTTGTGGCAATATTTCTGCTTCCCCTGCCTACGGGATTTATGATTCTATACTCTAGTGCCTGTTCCACGTATCGGGATTTTCTGAAGAGAGCATTGCTGTTATTGTGTAAATTACTTCAACAAGCTAGGATACATACAATCAAGGTTGAAGTTTTATGGTCGCTATCACGAATTGGTTGATCCATATGGTATCAGTGCATCTTATTTAGTTAAGGAATATAAAAATAAGTTGACCTTATCTCGTGAAATAAGAGTTTTAGGATTCCACGACGGGTGTTGCGCGCAAGACAGGGGATGCTTAACCTTCATTAGCACCTGATCCTACTCTTGTTTTGTAAAGGAGTTCGTGGATTCCAAGCATTTGTTCCTTTTGTTTACGTTATTTCTTTTAGTTTGTTTCAAAGGACGAGGGTCGTTAAGGCCCGTTTTTGACCCAAGAATTTAACTAAAAATGAAAATTGACTATCTATCATTTTATATTTTTTGTATTGTACAATGTCTATAAAAAGAAAATCAACAATTTTTATTTTAATTAGTTCTACAATGATCACATGACACAAAGAAAATGCTTTTAATGTGAAAATACTTAGCAATTAATTAATTTAATGCAATAGTTGATACAATTTTGTAGATTTTAATGTAGATCGCAAAAAAATCACAACCACACTTTGCACAATTAAAGGACTATCAATAACAAATGTTTGGTGAAAATATCTTCGTGTTTTTTTTGTTCGATCATATCTGTTTTGAACAAAACACATACAAAATTGACTATTTTTACCGAAAATGTTATATTCTTGTCAAAATAGTCAACTATACCTTTCCATGTTGTTCATTTGTTTCTTAGATTTTAGGGTTGTGTTTTTGTCGTTTTGGTCTTGTCCTCGTTCTCCGGAGTTTGTCAGTACTTTTACATTTTCCCTTTTCCTCGAATATCCCCTTGGTATTTCTTAACACATTTCATACATAATAATAATAATTTTATAAATCGAAAAACCAACTGCTCGGTTATTGAACATAATTTGTTAATTTTAATTACCCTAAATGAATATTTACATGAAAGTTATCTTAAATCAAATTTACCACTTGGCCTAAATTACCGGGGCAATATCGATGAATATGGTAATAAATTTGTTTAGACCTATATAAAACAGCATTATAAAATTAGAAGAACAAAATCGACTTTTACACTTTTTCTCTAAGGATAACGGAATAAGGTAGGAATTACTTTTATAGTATCAAAATACACATACAGAAATTTATTATATTTATAAACAGATGAAAACTTGTATTGTGCAACATTATTAAATTTTGAACAGTTTTTTAAACAAAATAGTATAGTTATAACAGGCACATTAAAATCTCTAAAATTTATATTAGAATATATTTACTTAATATTAATGGATATATTGAACACCAAGAATTTTCAAAGTAAAACTTAGAGTGTTATTTTACATCAAATCGGAAAGTACAGGTACAGGTACAATTTCTCTCTGGATTTATTGATCGTGTTGAGGATTCAGTTGGAAGAAAAGCAGAATTTATTTTTTTCATAGTGGGTAAGACATTACATACATTGATATCCTTTTCATTGACGGTATTGCTGAATTTTGAGTTTTGAATAAGGAAATTCTTAATTCTGCTAAAGAGGTGCCAATCAACGAAATGATCATACAGTGCATCAAATCGATATTGGTATTTTGTAATTCATTTATAGAAACAATGTTTCCAATGGAGACACTATTTATGCACATGTACATCGAAAACACCACAAATTAAATTTGCTTTGAAACTCGGTTCGTTTTTGTACCGGCTGATAAAGCCGCCAACAATGTGGTCGTGGTGTGTCGTAAATACTACATGGAGG
>JAULBM010170482.1:0-17869 GCA_032357055.1 Geukensia granosissima | reverse complement strand
TATCAAAATATCAAAAGAATCGGTTCACCCCATCAAAAGATAAGTTGCGGAAACCTTTGTGTCCACAGACAAGACGCTGACAACGCCGCCGCCGCCGTCAACGCCATAACATAATACGACCGCAAATTTTTTGCGGACGTATAAAAATGAAAAGGATCATTATTCCATTATTATATTAAATGCAACAAAGTTGTAAGAAAATTGAACAAAGCATTTTCAAGTTACTGTATGAGGTTGATGGATGGATGGAAAACAGTATTCCACATTATATTCTCTGTTTATAGGCAGATGCATAAAAAAGCAGTTTATTTTTTAAAAAAAAAAGCTTTTTTAAATCTGGGTTTAATAAATCTGACTTAACTCAAAATATACATGGAGTTGCATGCAATGGTGCTTAGTATACACCCATTTGCTTCACATGCAAGTGCCATCAGACTGCAAACAAATTTGATATAAACATATGTCCAATCTATATAAATAAATAAAGCCACATACCAAATTTTCAAATCAATCTATGAAGTGGAAGCTGAAATTTTCATTACAAAATTTTAAATTTTTTTATTCCCTTTAAGGATAAATGTTAAAATCACAAAACATGAAGAAGATATCAGGCACCAACCAAAATCGCAACATATGCCCCATCTTTATAAAAATACATATCAATTTTGAAATCAATCCATGCATTTGGAGCTAAGATTTTCCTGAAGAAATTTTGTACAACAGGAGAAAATGGCAAAGTTCCATGAAACATAAGTTGATATAAAGCAGCCACCAAAATCACTTACAACATATGCCCCATCTATAAAGCTTCAATCCAGATATCAAACAATCCATGGAGTAGGAGCTGAGATTTTTGTGCTGAAAATTGTCTTTTTCATTCCCTATACAGAAACTCAGGTGTTTCGCAAGCATAGCATGATAAAACCGCAAAACATTGACATGTGAAAGGTGAACAAATGAACTTTTGGGTAAGTGTTGATACAGTATTTTGTTGGACACAATAATTTGCTGGATACAGAAATATGACTGGATAAGTGATCTTTTTGACTCATATTATCCAATATATATATAAATTTTTAATAAGGAATCATTTGAAAACCCCATCAAAATTTTTCCAAATTATTCGAAATTGAACCACCCCCTTATTTAACCCCTTTAGAACAAAAAAGGTAATAGAAAGAGAAAATCTGTTGACATACTACTGAAAGCTCTCATTGAGAGGTATCAAATGCAAAGAAAAAAAAACCCAAAAAAACCCCATCTAAATCGGATGCAAAATAAAAATTTCACATCTCCTGCAAAATTACATTTTTTAAACCCTTTGACCCCTTTCATACAAAAACCGTAAATTTTACCAAAACATGCTTGAGGGTAACTATTATTTCATTTTTCATTAGAAATCAATTGCAAAAAAACCCATCAAAATCTGCTGAGAAATAAAAAAGTTTCATATATTAGGGGGCTGCCATTTTTGGACCGCTCATATCTCAATGACAGTAAGAGATAGGTCATGACGCTTGTGGCCTATTATGTTAACCTTTTCATGGGGAATACAGAGAAAAAAAAACCCATCAAAACTGGACAAGAAATAGAGAACTTGCATTCAAATAAGAGAAAACCCTTCATGGCCCCTCCCAAAAAATCGGTGTGGCTAGATCCCCCAAAATCAAAACCAATCTTTATTTTGACACAATTATCAATGTCTCAAAATATTTAAAGGATTGGTTAACTAGAACAAAAGTTATCATTGCGGTCATTTAAAAATGGTGTAATGAAAATGGAAATTGATAACAGTCAGCCATCAAAAATGCTAACCACATATTCACTTTCTTTATAAAAGATCAAGCTCCATTCCTGTTTCAAAACCAAAAACAATGCAGTCGGGGTGAGATTTTTGTGACGATAATTTTGGACAAACAAGATGATTTTAATAGACCTCCCTCTATGAGAGGGCCCGCTCAGGCAAACAGGAAGTAGATATAAGACAGACCTGAAAATGAGAAACATGTTAGAACACACCCTGATAATGCTTCAGACCAAAAATCAAAATCAATTGGACAAACATAAGCCAAGAAATCTTTGATGAACATGACTGACATATGTTTGTATGTACGTTAAGGGGTAAATATTAATGCCCTCGCCTAAAAATTGGGGCATAACAGGCAGTTTTTAAGGTCAGTAAGAGATTGCAGTGGAACAACATAATTCTTCAGAGTAGAATCTTCATTCAACCAAATTATACAATAATTATATAATAATAGTGAAGACATGCTTATAAAACAAAATCTGAAATTCTTTATAACAGAACACTTGGTAAACATTCAGAGTGACTACAAACAAACATGTTTATTGTAAAGACAGTTTAATCTGTGTGAAGAAACATGATGTAATTAGGCCATGCAAACATGATTCTTGGTTCCCAGACCCATTGTTCAAAGAAAAATGATGTGGATATGAGGCATTTATTTTTTACAGTTTTATTGCCCAAAAAGAGCTGTTGGAGTGAAAATTTTAGTTTTTTTTTATGTTTTGGTCTTGGCAATAAAAAAGGAAAATGAGGTACCCCAAGTAAGGATGAGGGAATTGAGAACCAAGAAATTGACTTTTGATGGCCTTAAATACTTGTTCCTATAACAGAACAAAGAGTTTTTAAGATAAAAGCAAAATTTAAAATCTTATAATCAATACACAAATTTAAACAAAAAACTTTCATTAAAAAAATCTGATATATTTTACAATATAAAACAAAACAAGTTAAAACATTTTAAATATATTTTAACATTTACACATGAGACATTTGTATTGTCTACTGAAACCATAAGTTCCATTTAGGCCAATTGATCCATTTCCAATTGTGTCATAATAATCTCCCCTGATTTACAACTATGGCTATGCTAACATTACAGTATATGGGAATTTTCATTAATTATCAAAATTTTTACCTGTAGACCTAATTAATTCAAACCAATTAGTGACAGGATGTGAAATTACCCTCAGACAGTTATTTTCTTAATCAGATGCACAGGTGAAGTTGTTTATTAGACAATAAACAAAAGGATTAGTGGTACTCCCATAGGATCTAATTGAGCGGATAGCTGTAGTTTTAAATCAAGGGAAGTAACTCAGAGTGAATTGGAAAGTGGTCAATTCCAGAATTCGCAGTGCAAATAAAGAATAGCTTCTCGGAAGTGCAGGCAAACCTTTCTCAAAAAGTCCTAAGACTTACTACTATTCCTAAGTCCTGTATAATGTATGTGCGTTATGATCACTCATAACACAACATTTTGAGTAACTGTCACCTGATCTTTCCAATATTCCCCAGGATATGAGAATAAGAATGTCCTTGCTATGCAAATGAACATTAAATGCTGATGCTTCTATTTTATATAAGTAAGTACTGTCTAAACTGTTTTCTTTAACATACTTCCAAAAAATTGTATCAGAAATGACAAAGATATTGTGATAAATAGTTATTGGTAGAAAATAACAAAATAGTAATTTGGATTTAGCTTCAAATATTTAAGAGGGAAACCAAATAATGGCAATGATATATTTCAAGAGTTACTTTTTGTGAAATGCCTGTTTATGCTAAATGTGACTTGTGAAAACTAAGGTTTTTTTTTCACCTATAGACATTGAACACAATTATAATTGTATATATCTGTCACCCGTTCACTGGCTCTGAATATTGGAAAAAGTCACTTCAGAACAAACAACATTCATGCACTTCATATTGTTTAGTCACTAGTGGCACAATTCCAACGATCATATACAGTGAAATTAAGTAAATAAACTGGTAATCTTTAAAGTGTATTTAACAACTTATTAATGACTATAATTATCACTAAGTATTGAACATTATTCATCTTCAAAAATAATAAATCTGTGTATGTGCATATTTCTATCCTATCACATAGCTCATTTTAAGGCACCTGGTTCAAGGTGTTATAACTCCGATTAACTCCCATGAAATTTTATTAGTTATGACACATTTTGTACTCGCAAGAACTGCTTTATGAACCTGCATATTTATCATTGTATAGGAGCCAAACCAACAGGAAACAAATCTGGTTTACATCAATCAACTCAGTAGATAAAGATATAATATTTTGTTGAAATTATCTTACTTTATAATGAAGGTGAAGCAAAGTGAAAATGTCCCAATTGGAAGCTAAATAAACATTAATAATATAGAAAACATAATATAAATATCAGAAATCCACTAAAATATTAAATGAGCTTCTAAAACCCTGCTTTGCATTTCCCAGTGGTATAGGAAAAATATTTTGAAGACCTTAAAATAGATTTCGCAGCATGAAAAACCAAGGGCTATTCCAGCAAAACATACATAAAAGAGGGGAAGAAAATTGGTGTAATCTCCCATTGAACTGATTTTATATCTATTCCACTTATACCAACCCAAAACCAGAAAAACAGAAGCTTGCAATACACAATGAAATAAAATTAAACAGTTAAAAAAAGTTTGACCAAGAAAAAGGAACAGTAAAAAACCAGTTTCCATATACACACCCACAGAAGTGAATTAAATACATAAATGCACTTTCAGCTGATAAACAACCAAATAGATATAAATGAAATAAAAAGACATATTTTTAATTTTGCCTTCTCTTGGTCCATTATATAATGTTTTGCTTGAACAACCCAAGTAAAAATAGTCAACAAGAATCATAATGTACCAGTCCCAAACTACCAAAATCAGAAATCTGTTATATCACACGCAGGATTCTTTAACACATCTCCACTTTAACAGTCATGATTACTATATGGAAAGAGGTCATGAAAGGTCAAATGGCCCTAAAACTCTTCATTTTTGTCTGGGGAAAAATCTGAGCATGGAAATTAAAGATATTGAATATTTGAATATAATCTCAAAGTCTCATCAATTTTCTGTGTTCAGATTTTTACCTGCAACCAAAACAACTTTTCATACCTTAAACAATAGAATTCAACATTTTTGCAAAATATGTGAAATACTTTTGAAACATTGTTAAATAAACCGAACTGATGCTTAGAATATGTCTAAAATTAAAATTGGAACTATATAAATTTATAATTTTTGAAGTTATATGCAAATTTAGGATACATTTCCATTTTTGGTAGTGTTGTTGACTGTTTAAATTTGGAAAGGTGACACCTGCAGTTTGTTTACTTTGGCTCAAAGTGAAAGACAAGTACCGCTCTGGCATAACAATCTATCTGGTTTGTTCTGTACTACAAGTTTATAATTGACCTCCATAATTTCTCCATAAACTTTGTAACAATAACATGTGTGATCACTGGTATTAATAGTGTAGTTTCTTCAACAGAAAATCAACAAAACATGGCTAAGACAACTTCAAATGATCCATCTCACTTTGACCCAGTTAACAAATGATCAATCTCATCATGATCCAGTGAACAAAAGACCCATCACACCACGATGTAATTTTATATTCTATGCCTATAAACCCAAGAGATGACCATACCTCCTATAAATTCAGAATTTATTACAATTTTCTTTTATGATCAAGAAAAATCCAACTGAATGCAAATCGTAATAAGAATTCCAGTATTAAACCTCAATTAACATTTTTTGTAAGCATGCAATGGTTAAGAATTGCAATTAATGTCTCTTCCTTCAAACCCAAGACATTTGTTTCAAAACTTAAGATTGGATTATGGTTATTGTTTTATTTTCTCTTTCTACAAACCTAGCATGGTTTTGTGGTCCAAATGGCTATGAAAAATGTAGCCAAGTGATTACAGTTCCCCCAAAACATTTTTCTGCCAGATTTCAATATTTAAAGCAAATCTGATGTTTCTGTAACAATTATTACCTGCTGCAATCAGTTAAAAATTTTAAATTTCTATTAATGTGGTTATCTGAGAATTCCGCAGAAAAACTAAATGAGAAGCACACACAATATTTAGCACTATTTTCTTCAAGTTCAATGTATACTGTATGAAAATGTAAAGTGTATTCACAGAGATGCAACGATCTGATTTGACATGAGTTTACTCTATTAAGCAAAATGGAGTATTTAAATCTTTCAGAATCATCTGAATTTTTCACAAACAAATTCCTTTATATACCTAGATGTATAAAATGTACAAGTATTCTTATCAAAGTTTTTTAAGTCAAGTTCACACAGTAGACAATATATATAACATAAAAATATAAAAATATTATTAAACTTTTGAACACAACTGGTATTAACCCGAGATTACAGTAACACTAAAAATATGTGTGGTTATTCAACATACATGGCCATTGATAACTACAACGATGAATTTCAAATCATATTATCACTGTTTCAAGCCTAATAATTCACGCAATGAAAAAAATTATACTTTTCTATTTTTAATTTACCAAAAATTATGAAAATAATACATATATAAGTTGTATACTAGCCAGACAGGCAGGTAGTGTGAAGATATTTCTATGGGCTGTTTTTGTAAACATGCACATTCCAAGGCAAGGCACATTGAAAAACACCCCAAAATTAAGGAATGTTATAAAATTTTATGGTTCAGCATTAAAACTGGTTTTTAAGACCCCACCAACAGTGGCAATGATGCTTCCTAGGTGTGTCGGTTTTTTCCTCTCCCATATTAATTTACTGATAAGAGAATTAGTAATTGTGTTTACCCTCTCCAAATCATTTCATGTTGAGGGAGGGCTGAGCACTCAAGAACTAGTTCAAAGGTCCCCTGTAGTCCAGTTGCTGTTCTTGTTTACATGTTTATTATTTTCAATAAATTAGGTCTGTAGTTGTATTTTATGAATAGTTTCACATTTTGTATTTTTTATAGAGATAAAATAGGAGGTGCAATACTACATCTATTGAATCAGTTTCTGTAAAAATATTGTTAATTTCTGGTGAGTGGTCTAGGAGTAGCGGATTAGAAATGGTAGCCCCCCCCTTTTTCATGCATTTTGCCAGTAAAAATTGCTGTAAAAATTAAAATATTGATTTCCTGGGTAAATAAAATAGGAGGTGCATTACTACATGTGATAATAAAGAATCTGTTAAAGATTCATCAAATTCTGTCAAGAGGTTAAAGAGGAGTAGTGGATTAGGGAAAGTGTGACGCGGACGACACGGACGCAAGACGACAGAAGTGATCCCTATATGTCACCCTGCTCTAGCAGCAGGCGACACAAAAAGGGGGATATGGAGTAAATATTCATGACACAAAAATCTTGTATGTACAAGAAAATTCCAAGCAAAGGAACAGTGCTTTGATTGCTGTTCATCATCTCAAAGTCACAGTGAGGCCTTCAACACAGAATAAAAACTCGCATCTTACTGTAAGTTGCTAGATGTCGATGACACTACATCTGTGCATTGAAGAACGCAAATGCAGGGTAAGGTCAACAAATTACAAATATATAGGGAAAAGAAATTAAACAAAAATTATGCTTTTTTCAGCTTCTTTAATGGCAGGGATCTAGGTTGACTGTTGAGGTTTTTAATGTGACCTGTAGAAGTTTAATTTCTATTGTTATTTGATGGATGACTGTCTCATAAACAATTACACCACACTTCCTTCTTCTATATTTCTTTAACCACACATACTTTGTGTACTGTATACATAACAGCATTGTACATAACAATATGTAAATAAAACAAATTTATACATGATTTACACAAATTACACTTTGTACAATCAGTACATCTATAAAGTATACTACTACACAAGTCAAATTAATATCAGAAAATTTGTGGATAGGTATTGAAGTGGAATGAATGTTTGGTGAAGTTTTAAATTAGACAAACTGAAAACCTTCTGACAATTATGAAATAAACCCCCCCTCCCCCTGTGAAAAAATACTATTCCTAATTTAAGATATTTGATATAATTTCTTTTTCATTGATGAAAAACTGTTTTAAGATTCTCAAAATGGTTACAAATATTTTGCTACTTGGGGCTAACTTTAGTTTTGAGCTTTTTAATTACTAAACACACACACACATTCACAGCAGGAAATGTGTTCATGTGAAATTCCAAATTGGTCTTAGTTCAATCAAGCCAATAATTCCACTTTATGTTTTAATGTGGAAATCATTTGAAGCAAAATTCACATACAAATCTTGTGAACTTCACGTGTGAATGCTTATAGGCCATTAAATTTCAATAAACCTACTGTCAGCAGATTTCACTTTGGAAATCACCTTTTCAAAATTTATAAGAGTTTAAAATGGGATGTAGATGGCATACTCTTTACTAAAAATGTATCTATGTATATGGTTATTTTAAGTGCAAAATATATGAGATTTTTTCTATTGGTGAAAAAGTGATTTGAATAAAATTTCTATAGGAATTTTTCGGTGCTAAAAAAACATTTCCTAAATAGTTATTGTATTACTTGAAATAATGTTTAAAACTGTGAATTATATTTATCTAATCATAAAATAACCAATAATGTGGACTTGTGACATGAAAGAGGCCATTAATTGATAATTTACAAAAACCCGAAAAGGTGACTTATCTCTCTTCTTCATACAAAATCCCATCTATAGACAATACAACTAACCAACATTTTGATAAACCACTGAATAAATTTGCACAATTATTTTAATAATTTATCAACAACTTAGCAAGACTGGGTCAATCCAAAACAGCTTAAAATATTATTAATTTGAAAAAACCGATTTCTAAATTGAACTGTGCCAACAGTAGGTATCCCCTTTCCCAAGGAGTGAGTGTCACCTGTTTTTCTAATCTCTGCCAATCAACAAAAAGGGCATTATAGTTCAGATACTTCCAGAAGAAAGAAATTAATTTTAATGAAAGATTTTCTTGAAATAAATTAAATTGATACATGAAGAATTTCTTTTAATGAAAAGGTATATATTGTTTCAAATGTGCAAATTTTTTCTATTTTGTCTGTAGACCAGTCCAGTGAATTAAATATTTAATTTTCCCATCAGGAGTCACATGTTTTCCTAACACTTCATATTTCTCTCCCTTTTTGAGGCGATCAGCTGCGCCAAAATAATGACACATATTGTTCCTTATCTGGCTCATGTTAACAGGCTGTGAACTAACACTCTCTATAACATTAGTATCCACTACATTAAAATAAGAAGTGTTAGTTCTCTTCCGTTTACTCTGTCGCACTGGTTCAGACAGTGTGTCAGCAGCTTTACGTTTACGTCCACAAGGTTTTTTTGTTTTGCTCTCTGTCTGCGTTGCTGGACCATTAGTGACAGATGGTGGAGGTGTTGGAATACCTTTTGTAGGATCGTCTTTCATCACGGAAAACCCAGAATCTACCGAACTGTGAGACACCGTATCCCCTTCATATTCCATATATAAATAATTAATTATTTCACTTTTTCTCTTTTGATGAGCTAATTCTTCTTCCTGTTCGAAGAAGTTCTTGAATGGATGATTAAAACCATCAAAGTTACTTGGCTGTGGTATAAGGGATTCTAATGTGTGCTGATTTGAAGACAATATGCCGTTATCACCAGTGTAGCCCTTGTAATCTTGACTGTCCTCCTAAAATAGAAAAAAGAGTAAGTAAAAACCATCAATATTTCCTTCCAAAACCTGCTACACAAAAATTCAAACAACTTTCAAATGGTATGTTTACAAGAAGTCAAAGGGAAGCAACCTTACAGTTGAACTTCAGTTGCTCAACCTTATTACGGTTGAACTTTAGTCACTCTATTAAACTTGAATAACTTTTTTCGTCTATTCATTATTCATTGCACTCATTGGAACCCCAATTTTTAGAACTGTCTTCCAACTTAAAACAATTTAAATGGTCCCTTGGATTTGTCTGTACTCTTATCAAAACTTCATTTTGGCAATCCATAAAAAATTGTTGGTTGGTTGGTTTCAGTCACTGTTGATTTAAATAAAAGTTTTATCCGAATTTCTGGAAATTGCATCCAAGTCTGCTTCCGTTACAAGACCGAACATAACATGCGTCCGGTCAGCAAAAAAAAAAAAAAAAAGGCCACTATTCTTTACATCGACATGCATCTCAGAACCAAAAAAAAAAAAAACTGTTGTTGATAGATTTTCCTGAATTAATCAGACTTGAATTCTATTGTAACATACAAACTTACTGCTGACAGTAGATTTTTCCCGACTTACCAGATTTGAGTTCTATAGTAGCATACAAACTTACTGCTGACACAAGATTTTCCTAACTTTATCAGACTTGAATTCTAAAGTAGCATACAAACTTACTTTTAACAGTAGATTTTTTCTGACTTATCAGACTTGAATTCTTTAGTAGCATACAAACTTACTGCCGACACTAGATTTTCCTAACTATATCAGATTTGAATTCTAAAGTAGCATATAAACTTACTGCTGACAGTATATTTTTCCTGACTTTATCCGATTTGAATGCTATAGAGACATCCATCTCTAGGCCCCTTTGTTTGTTTTGCCATGGAACTGATACGGGAGATGTGCTGAAATAATATAAAACAAAAAGTAAAGTGTTTTGTCACAAACATACGTATCAACATGCCTGTTATATGGAAAGGGATTTCCTTCCTGGCGGATGGCTGTGTGGTGTGTGAGGAATATGCAACCACAATCTACTCCCAACAAATGTGATTCTAATTTTGATGAAGGCCTTGTGCAGTGTGGAATATGTTGCCACAATATTCTCCCAATGAATGTGATTCTCTTTTTGTCAAAGGCTTTGTGTGGTGTGGGATATGTGGACACAATCTCCTTCCAATAACTGAGATTATATCTTTTGATGAAGGCCTTGTGTAGACCTCTAGATTTCATAATTTACACAGATTCTTATTGCAATATCACTGAGTTTACATTGCTTCTTATCTTTTCTTTTTTATATGATATTTAAAGTTACTTGTTGGCACATTAATTTTAAAACAACCCATAATGATTTAAAAATTGTATGCGGTTCCCAAGCACCTGTTGTCTCGCCTGCAAGCCCCTGTTGAAAGTTTGATATATTTACATTAACCTGACAAAACTTAATTGAAAAAAAAAACTTTTACAAGAATTACAAGAAAGCGAACCAGTGCCTATGACCACTTTTTTGTACAGTACAAACTGTTGTTGAAAAACTTAATGTGATTGCTCAAGCAGCTCATCAGTTGATTGTGGAATCTGGATTATTGATATAGACAAATTCCATACCAATTATCAAGTGATTGTTAATGCATAACTGAGGGGGTTGGGGCCATTAAGCGGGTGTGGAATCGAAATACACATAGACAAACTTCATACCAAATACAACATGGCTAGGACCACGTGGTGGGGCTTAGACAATAACCACAATTACAATGCTAAAGTGCATATAATATTTATTTTAGGGGCAGACTGCTTATAAGATGGGGCAGGTGGTAAACTTTTTATAGGGTATACTTAAAAAAAAATACTTCTTGCCTATTATACAAATAAAATAATATACATCTTTTTTCTTACCACTGTGATGGAACAAAGCATTTAAAATTTTTGCCTTTCTCTTTGAGTGACATCATGATTTCATGGTTGACTTGTCCTGTGTGTGGTAACATGACTGTCGGAGCAGGTGGTGGTATGCGAACACGTAGACAATAACTTGGTTTACTGCCGGACTTTCTTCGGTTATCCTTTTGATTTGTAAACCTATGTAAAATTATATAAAATTTTTATTATGTTATTAAATTTTCCTGAAAAGTAAACATTGCCATGTTCCACTTTTGCTCTTCTCCGCATCATTTGAAACCCTTCAAAACTTCAGTTTTCCACAAAATTCAAAATTTTATGAAAAAAATTCTAAATAAAATATACTTTCTGCCGATAACTTTGTTAACTTGAAGTGATTTAACCATCATATCAAAGTGTTAAATAATCAATGTCATGAAACTTAAACTATCAAAGCTATGGCCTCCGAATGCTGAGATTGTTTCGCTCGCCTGGGCTAATCATAAACAAACATTAAATAGCCAATAGGGGCCATCATTGTTGTTTACCATTTTAATGAATCTACCAAAGATGTTTCCTGTCAAATATTATTCCAAAAGCAGTTTTAGGGAAACTTGTTTTTAAATATCAGCCAATTAGAAAGAAGATTCATTCCATGTGGCCATTTTTGTCTCAAAAAGATGAAATGAAGAAACTTTATACAGAATTCATAGATGCTCCAAATCAAATAAAAATCCATTTGGCCAATTGGTTTTTTGAGAATTTTTTTAATGTATCATCTTATATTATCAAAAGTGACGTAGGTTTTTAGCAAAATATTTAACACATACCAAAAACATAAACTATACTTGCAGTTATGAGAATATCCGGATAAAATATATATATTTTTTTAGGACATAGTGACAATAAAATTTTGAGTCTAGCAGATCTTTTCGGGTCAGTCGGTTAACAACAAACAAACATTATTTTATTTTGGGCCTGGCTTCCAGCCATGGTAAACAATATTATAACAGAATATCAAACAAGCTGATCATTAAGTCCATTGCCGACTTGCTGGGTGTATACCTACCTAGATTTATACCTTTCTAAACATGCTTCAACTTTGGCCTGTGTACAGTCTTTGTCTTCTGATAACTGGAAATGGAAATATTTGAAAAACACACAATTTTATGGAAAGCTAATTTAAACAACACATACTGTGAACAAAACTGACAAAAGATATTCCGGCTTCTCCATGCATTGTCTGCTCTTGGAAAAAGCCCGGATGTTCTTTTGGGGTTTAATGCCACTTTCAACAATTTTTCAGTCATATTGCTGGGGTCAGTTTTACTGATGGAGGAAGCTGGAGTACACAGAGAAAACCACTGACCTTGGGCAGGTAACTGACAAAACTTATCACATGTGATGCAACTTTAATTCAACCTGTTTTTTTATGGTACAATTTTAGGCGCAATCTCACGCGATAGGGTACAGTGATCTGTACTGATAAGTTTAAATCAACTACCTAGACCACTCGGCCACCCAGGCCCCATAAGCCCAGATGAAATTCCTTCCTATTTGCATATTTACACATTGTGTCTAAGATTCACGTAAAGTTTCATTGATAGCAGAAAATGGAAATGATTCAAAAAGACATAATCCTATGGAGGTCTCACTATGTCAAAATTCTTGACATCTTTCGTCCCTTTTAAAATATCATGTATGTGGTGAGATGAACGACACTAACTACTAAGATTATAGTATTTAGGATTGGCACAGCCATTCAACGGTCACTGTCTGAAATATTTCAACTTTTTTTGTATGAGATTAAGAAATTGGGAAGGAAGAGGTTTACTGAGCCCTTCAACAGTTTCATGCCAAATACAAAAATGCTGATATTTTTCAGACATTGATCTAATATTGTTTTTATACTGCATCTATAAAAATATATAGATTACTACAAAATTATTAAATTAACAACATAACAAAACTTATACTGTCCCTCAAAGAGCCCCTGGCTATAAAGGAAATGAAACTGACATTGAACAAAATATCACTTTGTTACTATATTTAGGAAATGTAGCCAGCAGGAAATGGTCCAAGTGCAGTATAAAATTAAATATTATTCAAACTGGACAACTATCTGGATCATGCATTTCTGGGGAATAATACACATTTTTGGTGAATACCTATTAATAGAATTGAATGCTTATATGGTTTCATTGGCAAATGGGGGTATATGTACCTTCTGACCTTTGCATTTGGGGGTACAATTCAATGACTGTTGAATTCTGTTGAAAATCTCTGCATCAATAAAGCATGCTGTTTAATATCGTTTAAAACAACTTTTTGGATTGGTCGATTATAACTAAAGCAGCCAATCAAATTACCCGATATACATTGACATTGTTATTTAAAACCACTTCTGCGATTAGACTAGAATATCATTAATAGCCAATCAAATCGCCCGATATGTTTACATATTTAACTTTCACTTTCGACACAATTCGACAAAGAAATACGCCACAGAAGACATGATATTTGAACACCTTAAATTTTAACCCATCAAAAAAAAAACCAAAAAAACAGGGATTTCTTATTGTACGTACACGAACACATTGACTTCTGAAATTGTACGTGCATGATTTTTATTGTACGTGAAATATGTACTGCAGTATGTGAATGGGCATGCTGCATTGGGTTCTAAAAGCCTTAAGTAAGCACATTTTGTAAAAAGTCTGGAAGAACTTAATACTAAATATGTGGTGTTTCAGTGGTTTTAACTTCATACACAAAATAAGTAATGATGGATGATTGTTATTTCTGAAGGATTTGATTGATTATACTAGGATAACAATGCCAGGCATGTGTGGGAAATCACACATGTGTCACATATGTGATTTTCAACATGTGTCAAATGCATTGAATTACATATGTTACACATGTGTGTCACGCATGTTTCATGTATATGACACATATGTGATTCATGTGTGCCATGAATGTGTCACAGGTGTATAATTTCACATGCATTACACATGTGTGGAACGTTCACCCAAATAACTTATTCTTAATCAATTTTTATTCCAACTTTAAAATGTGTGATACATGCATAAATTTACAAGCATGTGTCACATATGTGACAAACATGAAACATATGTGTTACCACAAGTGTGGCATATTGCCTGTCTATATAGGAAATAACCAATTAAAATTCTATTCATCATAGATTAAATGTGCATTTAGACTCCTATACATTTATTTTCTGGAAAGGTCCTTAATATTTCACTGGTGTTATGCATCATGTGCCTGTCCCAAGTCAAGAATTGTGGTCATAAGTTTGTCTTTGTGTTATATGTTTTGTTACATGTACATTTTTTGATAATATTCCAGTAGGAGCAGTATTATTTTACCTATACACATTTTTTTGGGGGTAATATAGAGCTTTTCACAAGGAGTGGTATTCCACTCTTGTTGAAGGCATTGTGGAAACCTCTGGATTTGTGAAATTCCTCTTTTTTTTCTTGTGGTTGGCGTGCAGTCTCTCTGATGTTTACCCCATATCATTTCATTTTCATATGTATCTAAATCTTACACAGTCAACTTGTAACATTTCCCAGTTACTGGTGATGAAATCTGTGATACAACTGGCATCATAAAACTTGTTCCACCTTCCTTCTATAGTCAGATTATACAGAGTTAGATGTACTACATCCACCCTGTGAATAAAAAATGCACACAATTTACTAACACAAAAAGATTGATTCATTGTTAGTAGCTTAAAATCCAGTTGTAAGTATTCCATGCATATTCAGGATGAGAACAATTATGAAAATTAATAAATTTGGGGTGGGTTGGGACACAACAGGGATATGGTTTTTAGACTGCTACTGGCAAAAGGGAGTGATGGATAGGGACAAAAAGTTTAGCCTCTTATTATAGTAGTTAGCCTTCTCTTATTGGAAAACTACAAAAGGGATTTCCTCACCCACTACGGTCCTCTTTCCGTATTATGACTTGGCAGCCCCATATCGATAGGGTATTGTTGTTGGTTGATGGCTAAAATCATACTATAGTACCTACAGTATTTAAGGGTGTGAAAGTTTTATGTCTTTTGTTACTTTAACATGTTCAATATCAGAAGTATAGAAAAAAAGAGATGTGGTATGATCGCTCATTAAACAGCCATCCAAACTGTAATTGCAAAACTTTTTTTGACAGTGAAAACTGTAGGCACCATAAAAATTGATTACAGAACTTATATCTCTATTGGGTTTTCACATGGCACTAGTATCAGAATGAGTTACTGAAATGGTTAGTGAAATAACTAAACAATGTCTCATTTAGTTTGGGGGTAAATTTCTGTCTCAATCCTTACAAAATATTATATTTTGGACGTCAGACCAACAAACATTGGAATGACTGCAAATTTTAAAACAATAATGGTTGCTGACAGCTACCTTCATATTTTCTTATTTTACTTTAAAATAATCTTTAAATAATGTAAAATTTTAAACAAAATATCTCACCATTTGAGATCTAATCTTTTGATGTATTCTGGTCCTGTATTACAATGTGAACAAACAAATAAATAAAATCTATCTCCGTTCATCAGTGGGTACTCTAAACACTGTATACATGCTGAAATATACAACAAACAAATAAAAAAAAATCTATCTCCATTCATCAGTAAGTATTCTAAACACTGTATACATGCTGATATATATATCATACATCATTTATTATCACGGTATTTATGAGACAACTGTCAGGTTTCATGTCACTTTCAACAAAATTTTAGTCATATCGGGGTGGTCAGTATTACTGGTGTAGGAAGCTAAAGTACCTGGAGAGAACCAACGATCTTGGGCAGGTAATTGGCAAAACTTATAAAGTGTGATGGAGTCAAATGCAACATTTCAGTGTAAGGCACAAACTAACATCATATAGGTGATAGGCTACAGTCATTAGTACAGGTAAGTTTAAAACAACTATCCAAAACACACAGCCACACAAGCCCCTGTCAGATTTTGCATTAACACATGCTGCAATAGGCATTGTACAAAAGCAAGAAATTTAAGAATGGATTTTTCATTAAAATTTTTATTAGATGTGTTGAAAAATGATGGTTTTTATTTCATAAATTCCAGATTATCAAAAATAGCTTGCATTAAAAGGTTGCAAATGTTAAGTAAAGGCTTCCAGCACCCTGAACCACCAATTTTAACAACAATAAATTCTGGAACATCCCTGACCTAAGTACAACTTAAGAGAAATATTATTTGGAATGACATAAAATAAACAAACCTTCATGGAACCATTGTCTACATCTACAACACTGTAACATCTTCAGAAACCAACTGAAATAAACGCAATTCACATTAATTACATCTTTGAGGTCCAAATCAGACCTTACATAATAATATGTCTGTATGCTGTTCCCCTACATACAAAGTTTTGTTTTGCCAATAAATTATATGCATTAATGAGAAAATAATGAATTTACTAATTTCACCCAATTACACTTATATGTTGGATTACTACCCAAATAAAGAGACAAATCTTAGAAATCCTGGTTGATGGAAGACTAAACCACTTGTATCATTGTACAACACCAGAATCATCTCCAGGATATTTAACTTGTAGGAAAACTTATTGAAATGTACTACTACCCCAAACATTCAAGTAAGTCTGCCATAAAATTGTAAACTAACTTTCCTGGTCCTCCACAGTAGCAATAAAACTGTTCTACATTTGTTTTGTGTTGGGCATCCCAGGTCAGCTTGTTAATCTGTAAAATTTATCAAATTATGAATCATTCTGACATGATCTGTATTTCAGCATATATTTTTAAATTGGATAAGTAACAAGCTTTAGTTAAAGAATAAAACCTATTAACTTGTACAGATGTAGTCAACTTAAGTCCTTGAATAATCCATTACAATTGTTTTTCAAGTGTAGTTGTCTAAGGTTTGGGGATGACTGAAAGCTCACAAAAACATTTGACTATGCCACATACTTAATTGCCTCTACCAAGCCAGGATCCCGTAGTTTGTAGGTTTTTGTTTTACATTGTAAACTTTATCAGCTGATAATTGTATCATTTGAATTGTCTTACATTTTGTTTTAAACAAGCAAAAGAAATAATATGTATTGTATGCCATTTGATTGCAAAATTGAAAATTATATTTTAAGCTGTAATAAAATAATTCTTAGATTCTCATAAAACTTATCCCAAAAAATTTGGGGGAGTGGGGTGAAGGACATATTTTATTTTTAATTTCATTTTTATATTTCATGCTGCAGATTTTCAATGCATATAAAACGGTTCTGGACAGGATTTGGGCACAAAAGAGATATTACCATTCAGTACCTTTTTTCAAAAGAAATTTGAAAATAAAAACAGAGCAGCGCTCAAGGTCCCCCGCCTTTTGGTATTGTTTATGGAAAGAACTGTTGTGCAGAAGGTGTTCAACATGGG
>JAULBM010170372.1:0-17870 GCA_032357055.1 Geukensia granosissima | reverse complement strand
AATATGAAAATAGGAGATGTGGCATGATTGTCCATGAGACAGCCACCCACCAAGTGACAGTAGAATTTTAACTTCTAAGCCTGCAATGGACCTGGTTTATTTAAATGGCACAGCACAGAGGATGTTTTGACATGGTATTTGAAACTATTGAATCACAGGGGTTAACACAGAGGTCATGGAGGGTGGGGGGTGGCACCCCTGCCAAAATTCAACTTTTTTATGTTTTTGATCATGTTAACTGGAAGTGACACTGACATGGATGTTGGCTGACCAAATTCTTGCATCAGGTGTAGATTAACCATTTCTAATTGTATATATAAAAGAACCCATTTAGCTGAAAATGAAGCCAAGTAGTACTGAAATTTCTACTTTTTTGTCCCTTCTAAAAATGTTACCAAAACTGTGAGCTTCAAGTTTAAAACTGAATCAAGTCAAGGCTTGAGGTTACAGGAAATATATTCTTCTTTCAAATTAATACAACCAAAAACTGAATCAAGTCAAGGCTTGAGGTTACAGCAAATTCATTTCTCTTTCAAATTTGTACAGGCGAACAAATATTTGAATGCATGGTGTGCTATTGGTGGGGTTTAACTGTAGACTGGGCCAAAAACAACAATTGTCGTGTGTAGCACTCTACACATTAAAATTGTTTGTAATTTGGACATTTTGTTAAGCTGTTTCATTAACAACCATAAACATATTTCCTCAGCATACATAAGCAACACAATGCTTAGTGGTATAAAAAGAAATCAAGCCTTGCCTAATTTTTACCAATACTCCGTAATGTTATGTAGAATTGCAGTTGTACATAGTAACTACTCAATACTGATTTCATTGTAGTAAAATAGTAAATTGTTAAGCTGATTAAAATTATGTAATGAATGGAGTTATGATTTGTAATTTTATGGCAGATTAATTTTTAATTCCTTAATGAATGGATTATTCTTTTGTAGAAAGTGTTTTGGTACCAAGTCAAATATAGACTTGTTTATTTTTGTTGTTTTTGTTTGTTGACATTTTGTGTGTTGGGTTAATTCAGTCTGACATGTGATAGTTAGATGTATAAGAGCAAATGATATTTTGGAGAATTCTCAAATTTATGTATAAATTGACCATCAGTGATTCTGTTTGGTAAGGATTTTTGTAAAATATATTTTTTTAGTATTTCAAATATTTTTCATTTGTGTACTGTACCTTATTTTGTGTGCACATGTCATTATTTGAGATACTTTATTCTGTTTAAACCTCAAAGTCTTAAATTTTGACATACAAATTGTCAATATATTATTAAAAGCAAAGTCTCAGTTGGGGTATACATATGAATATAATTTATGTTATGATGTTTAATAATATTTTAATAATATTTAAGCTTTTAAATATTTGAGTTATCTCCCCTTTTTGACAATTCAGAAAAATTTTTTTTTTTTGGAGTTTCAAAATTGCATTCGAAACTATTTCAAGGACATCATTCTAAGAAAAGCCAGGGAACATTTCTTGCAGATCAGGAAGTAAAAGAAATGGCCTAGTTTTTTTATCGCTTTTTGAACAAGATATCCATGCATAGTATTGTAATGTCTTGGGAAATACTTCTACTGAAGAGTTTTAACATCCAATTCTCCAAGTAAACATAAATAGAGATTTAATTATGTATTTGATTGTTAAATACAATAAAACAAGAAATATTAGAACTACAAAATTGTTCTACAAAAATCTCAAAGGGAATTTCAGATTTACAGGAAATTACATAATAACATGTAAATTGTAAAATAAATATTTTCTGACACTTTGGACTGAAATAAACATTACACCTACTGTGTGTAATTAACAGCTGTTAATTGGTCTTATAATAATTAGACATTATCCTCCCTGATAGAGTGTCCTGCTGGGGTTGTGTATGCCTGTAGTTTTATCTGTATATGCACATTTTATCTCCCTATTGTTAAGGACAATAAGTGGGGAAGTGTCTGTTTTTATTAGCAGTTTATCCATTGTATAGCAGAGAGGTTGCTGGGAGTCGTCTGAAGGTAATATTTTTCAATTTGATCAATATCATGAAAGATGGTAGTGAAAAAATAATCTTGGACACTAAATAATTTGAATGTACATTTGTTGATAAATTTACAGAAAACAAAAATTAGGAATTTTATATTCCTTTATTTTCTTTTAGGTTAATAGTCTAAACATCAATTTAAGTGTGCTTTAGTAGTTTTGTCAATAAGAGATAATATTCACAACTCCTGGTGTAAAAGAATTATATGTAAAAAGTTGGAAAAAAATATTCAACCAACAAAATATATGAACTGAAGTTTTTTTTAGAGTTTTTGCTGTAAAAGTATTTTTTATGTAGAGTTTTATTGTAAAAATAAGGTTTCTTTAGGGTTTTATCCTTAAAAAAAGATTTTGTAAGGTTTTAGACTGAAAATTACTTCTGATGGGTTTTATCCTAAAATAAGTTTTTTTGTAGAGCGAAATCATTTTTCTAAGAGTGACAGATAACTCATTATGTAAGATCATTAAGATCACAGTTTTTGATAATGAGGTAATCAGTTTATTGACTGGTCCCAGGGGAGCAATTCTCTGACAGGAAACCAGATTGTAGAGCCATGTGACAAATTATTTCACCCCATAATTATATTATCACTTTGATTCTAACCTAATTAACAGAAAAAGTTAGGTCTAGAGTCATTTTTATCTTTTGCAAATTTTGTCCAATTTGAAGTAGAAGTGTTTCCTTTCCCTCTTAATTAACCAGCCACCTCTGTAGCCATATCACTTTACCTATGAATACAGTGGCTTTTTTAACAAGATTTCTCAATACTTTGGTCACATGGCTTTTTAATTGCTAATGGTTTAAGCTTGTTATAACAGTTGATAATGAAGTTTTGAACATTATCTTTGAATGTCAGAACCACAGGTTCTTAAAGATCAATAAGACATTCTCCTGGTTTCATGAAAGGAATTATTGTCAGGTAAGCTGTAATCTTTGTCACTATCATAGAAATATGAACATTATTTATAATTACATAATAATATATTATTACTGTTTTTGATCATATTTATTGTGCTTCTCATTATTAAAAAGAAATGTTTTTCTGAAAGCTTATTAAGATGAAAGAATAACTATATATGAAACTCAGCAACTTCTATTGCATCTACTATATAGGCCTAGATATTATATTGTCTTAAAACTGGTAATATTCCCTTTGAAGGAAAAACCAGATTGACAACTTTTTAATGTTTTTTAAAACAACAAATTGGTGGCTTATGTAAACTTTCTGACTAAGTGATTTCCAACCAATCAGAATACAGTTTCCTGGGTAACCATTTAGTTACAGTTTCATTAATATGAAACCCTTTGGGCGATGCATTAGCAAGCTACTTTGAATGGATGTTATGCTGTAAGTTTTGAGATTTTACGCCACTGGAGATTAGACAGATTTTCCTCAGAATTTTAGAATGCATTTTTGGAATAACTCATATCATATTTTAATTTTGAAAAAGCCCTTAAAGTTTAAAACATATAAAACTAATTATAAATCTCTGGCCTAAAGACTGTAAATTAATCTGAAAACTTCATTTTTATATTCACCTTTTTGTCACTGCCATTTAATGAACAAAATTAAATTCTGTTTTTTTTTTAAGGAAGATGTACCTTTTGGGTAAAATTCTAAATTATTAACACTAAGATTAAGGAATTTTGGCATAAAACTTTCAAATTTAATTTCAGGAAGACATTTTACACTGTCATGATCAGCTTAAGGGGGAGATAATCATTGAGGTTTGACAAATTAAATCAAAATATTTGGCGATGTCTTTTAGGCAACAGATTGCTCTGTAAATTATGCTCTACAGAAACCAATCTTGTTGTTCAGAATTGCACTTCTTGCAGAGTGTCGGTTTTAAGAAAATGCAATATCCAATTAAAATCTGTGATGAAAATGGATATTACTTTTTAAATATAAAATAATTTTTGATAGACCAGCTGTGTTCAAATGGCACAATTAGTAATTTTCTCAGAATGGGAGGAAATGGGTAATTGTTAGCAAGAATAAATTAAGAGTGGTTGATTGATTGAATATTGCTTAACCTCCAGCAGAAAATGTTTCATGCATATACAGGATGACAGTATATGAAAGATGCCATACCAATTATAATGTCTTTGGTTTGACCTGGCCTTGGATCAAACTCAAAAACTGCCACGCCCGAGGTGAGCAGACTAACAGTTACACCCCCGATGTGGTCAGTACAGAGTTGTATATTTAGTGGCAGAAATTTACAGATATTGTCTTCTGTCAATGCATTTTTGGAGTAACCAGTATGAAGTCATGTCATAGGCAAAAAATATGGCTGTTTACTGTAACATGCTGAAAAAATAGGGTTGGTAGGTTGTCAGTTTTATGTTTTAAATTTTTTTTGCTTTTTGGTGCAATTGTGCTTATCATTTGCCTATTCTATCTGGATCAAGACTTGAATCAACATATTTAAAAGAAGATTCCCTGTGATAAATATGTTAGGGTTGGGAATAAAAAAAGGTTAGTCGGGTGACAGTAAACACACATTTTTTTGGGCCTTATATGTAACTTATCTGTTCATGGTTAATTCTGAACTTTTATCTTAAATACTATAAATCAGATAATATGGTCAGACAAATTCTCAGTTTTGGAAAAGGTTTAGAAAATAAATATGTTGTATATTTAATACATGTAAAGAAAATAAATATGTTGTATATTTAATACATGTAAAGAAAATAAATATGTTGTATATTTAATGCATGTAAGGATAATTTTTTGCACAAGTTGTAATATTATAGATATGATGCCCCTAGATAGATTAGTTTCTTACTCTTTGCCTCTTTGCTTACCCTGGTGGAGTAACTGATCATTTTCCTGTTTTTAAAGGAGTTTGTTTAATTTGTATAGCCCAAGCCTTTGGTTTTTTTGTTCCCGTTTTATCTTTTAGTTTGTTTGGAGTTTGTCTTGACTCATTAGTCTAGGCACTTTTGATCTCTTTCATTGGTATCCACACTTCAACTTGGACTTTAAATCCAGCATTATTATTATTATTATTATTATTATTATTATTATTATTATTATTATTATTATTATTATATTAATTATTATTATTATTATTATTATTCTCAATTTGATGTTCTCTATGAAACAGAAAACCAGATCTCTATATATCTCCGTGAAAAAAGACTTACTAAAAGTTAGAAATTTTGATTTGAAATGTTATGAGATTCTAACCTAGCAGTCTTGGAATTAATATGAAAATGTCAGCTCTTTAAGGCAAGTAGAGGATATCAGTACAATGACAAAGACATTTTCATTTCTTTGAAATCAACGTTTTCAAATTATCTTGAAATAGCATTAAAATTTGATCAGATTTTGGATGTGGAGATTAATTTACGGATATTATTTAATATAATATCATTAGATATACGACTTTGATGTGCTGTTCATCAACGGATTACTTTGTTCTTGTAGAAGAACTCATTCTGTTCTTGTTTATCGGAAATCATTAAAATTACGGCAGATTGAAATGTTCGTTTGTCCTGGGTTAATTAAGATGAAAGGGACATTTTAGATAAAAGTAATTTGTTATAAAAAGGATCTTGGATATTAAGTAAGAAAAAGTCAGGGATGAAAAAAGTGCAAGACTCCTATGGGAATTTAGTTGCTTTTCTTTTAAAATTCAAATTATCTCTGCCATGTTATATGTAGGAGGATCTGGTATTTTAAAAAGTAAAAAAAGTTTTTGGGAATTAATAATATAATTTTTTTTAGAACATAAATGTTTTGAAATAGAACATAGGAACATAGTAACAATAAAGGACAAGATATGTTAATACCCTTTTTGGCACACAAAAATGAAAGTCGTTCATTAGTTTTGCAATATGGTCTATCTTGATGTAAAATAATAAAACTTTACATTTTACGAGAGGTTTTCAAAAATCATTTGTTTTTGACGTCATGTTGACATCAATAACAGGACCCAATGTGTCTTGTTTGTTAAAAATTAACAACAAAATACAAATTTTGGAGCTTTTTCCTTAAATCTTAATATTTCCGACAAGGTAGACCGCCACGATTTTTGCCAGCTTGTGTAAAGATCTTCATTCAGCATTAAAAGTTATGTCTGTCTGTGTTGTCGTAGGTACTTGTTTATGCAAATAACATATGAAAAATAGGCCAAATTTGGGGATTTTTTTTTAAATTGCCTTTTTTTACTTTAAATGTGACATCATTGTGATGTCAAAAACATTTCAATAGGCATTTTTGATTTAATTTTGTAAAAAAATCATAATATAACTTAATTTTAACAAAAAATTGGAAAATTAAATGTAAGTTTATTATTACATGTGCATTGAATAATGGGCCAAATAATTCCCTTATCCTACTTAGTCCTTTTGAAGGTTCTAAATATGTATAAATTTTAAAATTTGCCACTTCAAATTGACAAATTGTGGATTTGAAAATTTTGCTATTGGCCCTAAAAAATAATTGAAGATTAATCAAATTTGGAAAGAAATCGCGAGCAATCACTTCAGGCAAAAGCATTGTATAAATCAGAGGAAATGGATTTAAAGTAACTAGCAAAGCAAAAGCATGCATTCTTACAAATTTATTAAGTCTCTATTTTGACCACTAAAGCATTTCATACAGTTGCCCTACATGAACAAGACATACTGTGAAAAAAACTCAAAAAAAAATAGCTGACTCCTCCCCTTAGGGGCAAATCCAGCCCCCGCCCTTGGAAACAGAAAAATGATACAAAAGGAAGATTTGACCTAAATATCCATTAGAAATAGAGAAAATTTATGAATCAGGAGGTCCACAAAAAGTGGGCCCCATTTTCCAAAAGTCTGGATCCTCCTCTGATTCCCCCATCCCATCCTATATCTGTATTTATGTGCATGTTCAGTTTCAACAGTGTAGAAGCAGATACACATACATGGTATGTGAACAGACAGACAGACAAACAGGATCCTAATGACACAATTATTTCCATATACTGCCTTGTTTTTTTTTCATTGTAATTTTCTTTGAAAATTAATATTTAAAATAAAATGATAATTCTTTGAAAATATGTTCCATGGTGTGAAGGCTTTCAGTATTTTTAAATCTACGCCCATGTAATTTGTTTGTTTTATGAAAATTGATAATTTTTTGGTTATAAAAAACATTTACAATTTACAATTATGAAAAAAAAAAGACAAACCGGCCATATCTTTACCAGCATGTAGCGTGGAAATTTCTTACAGGGGTCTTAAATTGAGATTGTAATTACTACCATCCTTTTATGAAGTTGTTTCAAAGTATAGAAAGATTTCAATCAATACCCATTAACTCTGTGTTTTAAACAATTAACCATTGATTAACGCAAGTTCAAAATTACCTTCACGAAAAACTCCAAACTTAAGTGTATCGAGCCATTAAAGTTGCCATTGTATACCTGGATCTTACAAAGACGGAGAAATTAGTTTGCCATTAAATGTTCCTATTCTGTTAGCAAGACCTTACTTAATAATTTCCTCTGGTAATAACCGCCCAATTTCCTGTCGTGAGAACAGAAGACGATGGCTTTAATAATACATAGCCTCCCTTTGACAATCGTAGCATGAAAAAGGCTAATCGTCGTTAGTCCCTCGTGAAGTTTACGTGTGGCATGACACTTTGAAACTTTGATATGGGTCTTGAAAAATAAACGTTAATTTTATAAGTAATATGATGAAGCTTGTACAAGATTGTAAAAAAAAAATCGTTATTCTGATGACATAGAGCTTAAATGTAAAAGTGAAAGTAAAACAATATAAATTTGATTGGCTGAAATTGTCATGACAACATTGTATCATTGTAATAATTTAATGTAAAAAAAGTTTGGATGATTAAAAACGGAGAAAATTTTGCATTGAGGTTATTTTTGCTAATTCATGTTTTTTACTCGTACGCCAAAATTACCCCAATACAAATATGAAATTTTGATTAGTTATTACTATAGGAATGTCTAATACTGAAAAATTTATGCACACACGAAAACTTCAGAAAAATAACCATGTTAACAGATCTCTCCAACTGGGCCTTCCTACATTAATTTTGACAAGTTTCTTCAGATATATAGCAAAGTGTTCATAATTTTGTACTTTATGTCATTGTCTATGTTTTGTATGTTTAAATTTGCTTGACCCTCTTGGGTGTATTTTTGCAAATAAAGAGTTACATAATTATATTTTCAAAACCTTCAAATTTTGATCCTTTGCAAGAGTTGTGAGAGTTTTACTATAGAGGCAGTAGAAAATGTGGTAAACAACAGCTTACAGTGTTAGATATTATTTCACTTATTCTTCATTGGTTTAAATTGAATTGATTATTCTTCATAATGCAAAGATCAACTGGAAAAAAAGTTGTCTTGATATCCCCAGGAAAATTTTTACCCCCTCCCCCCAATTAAAAAAAACAAAACTTTTTTTAAAGCCCTTATAACTAATTTAAGCCAACATTCTGTTATGAATTCATCCCAAACATGTGATAATTAGTATCAGAATATATTCCATAATTATTGAGGAGTAGATAACACAAAATTACACAAGCTGGGTGTTTATCGAGTGAATTGTTGATGAACCTGCGGACTCCCATTATCTACAAACTCATTGTACCCTTCCAATCATTTATAAATAGGTGATAACCTATTTCCCTATTATCAGTTCCCAATTAGCTTTGCCATAAAGGAACATGAAAATAATTAACTTTCATCATTAAATCTGATTGTATCCAAACTGGCATTGATTATCACATTTTTTATTGTAATGGATTTATGATATTATTTTGTATTGATGTATGATGTACATTTCATTCATAACATGATGCGTTGATTTCGTAATTGGACAGGGTTGATAATTGAGCAGTGAATTATTTGGCTAGTGGTAATTTTGGTAATTTTCGTGATGAGGAATAATTTGACCCAAAAAAATATTAAAGTTATTGATTAATTTTATTATTGACTTCTTATCCTTTCAGATAAAATTTTTTATGAAAATGTCAGAGCTGTTTTGATATGAAACGGTTCTTTAAAGACTTTAAAATAGGAGATTTGGTATGATTGTCTATGAGACAGGTTTCCAAAATTTACAAACATCCTTTGTCACTCCCCGCCCTTAACATTTCCCTCTAATCTCCTATCATTAATAATTTCACTATCTTTTCAAACAAACCCCTTCTTTAAACTGCAGGATGATTTTATACCCAATAAATAATCAGAAAATTTCTCTGTTTATTATTTTACAATTTCTAGTGTAAACAAATCTAGAAAAATATTTACAATATGCAGAACATGTGTGTTCCAGAATTTTAAAATATTGCCTTTCTATTTTATAAAAATAAGTAGATTATCCAAGATTAACACTAATCCTCTCCTGAATTGTAAGGATTTAAGGATAAAATTTCACAGGTTTACATAAGAAGTCATTTGATCATATCAGCCCCTCACAATCAGGATCTATTGTTTGGCTGTGAAATCTAAACAAAACTTAACTGTCACTCTCAACAGAGCTGCTAATTAGAAGTGAGGCCATCAGGGGGGATAATTAATTAATGTTTGATTTAATTGTTCTTATGTTTATTATAATTATGTATTTTTGCTCAGATTTTTATATATAAATATATCATGATGTTTTAAGTAAAATAACTGAGAAATTTTTATTGTTTGGATAAAATATAAAGATTACCAACAAATTTTAATCAGTTCCTTGAGATGTTTTTATGACTTTACAGTTAAAATGTATTTCAACATGGCATTACACAGAGATCTTATTTGTATATTATGCAGTGTCAAAGATTTGGTGTCAAAATGCAAATAGGTTGAATTTTGGTGTTTTAAATGTGTCAAATTTGGCATCAACTAGACTATATAAGGAATTAAACAATGATATTTTAAAATTTATTGCTGTGTGTGGCTTATAAGATAATTTCAGAGATTAAGGAGAAAATTGATATATACTTTTATTGGTGAGAATATGATTTTTTGTCATGCTATGTACAGATTTTGAATAATTGAAGATAAAAATAATAATAGTCCAAAGGTAAATCGAAAATTGTCAGATATACATAGATATTTCAGTATTATATTTTGCTTATTAATTTAATTTTAGATTTATTATATATTATATCTTACACATATAATACTATACCATTGATGTTTTCAGATTAATTGTGATAAGACCTAATTGTGCCCCAATCTACCCAGATTTCTGAGCTGCATACTAATTAGTGATGAAATTAGGGACAAAAACACAAAGTCTGCATTAATTAATTAGCCAACCTCATGCAGAGACATGTAATTTGTAATCTGTGTGAAGTGAGACCACAGCACAAGGTCAGATATCTATTATCCTTGGTGATAAGCGGGTCTACCCTACAGGGGGCGTGTCATATGGTTAGGGTTCCTTCAGATATCAACTCAATATTGATAAAATAACAGCATATTCAGGGTAGGATTATGACAGTGTGCTTGTAGATTATTGTCTAGAGAAAAATTAATATCCTCGGATTTATTATTTATTGGATTTTTTCTGTATTTTTGTCTCAAGGTAGGATTTAGTGAAATTAAAAAGGAAAAGTGTATTGAAAAGTCTCAAGCTGTTACCCAAAACAGATGGAGAAATATTTATTGAATCAATTTTACATTAGTATACATTTGTTTGTGTAAGGTAAGGAGGTTTATTATTTTTATCAGGGTGTCAGTTTTTACCTACAAACTGTGATGTACAAATTTTCTATAACAGGCAGGTGATACAAGTCAGTTAAAAGTTTTGATTTTATAAACAGTGATGCAAAAGAGACATTTTCAAATTACAAGATCTTTTGTTTTTTACTTTGAACTTTTCAATTTGTTTTATAATCTTATAGAAACAAGGTTCAAGTCAGAAGAAAATGTAAAATTGAATTTCTTAAGATAAAAAAATGAAGGTTTGAATAAAGTGAAATGAAAAAAAAGAATTTGAATTCATTTTCTTAAAAAAATGATAAAGTTATGGAACTTGTTAAATATAGATTAAAGGTGTAGAATTTTTATTTTATATGCACATTGCAAGTTGGTCTTTTTTTTTTCGAGGTATGAATTATGAATTATGAATTATGTGAAATTTAGATTGAAGTTATCTTCTTAGATTATAATTATTATCAATTTGTTATGTTCTTAAATCTGTGTCTCAGTATCCCCATTACTGAACAGAACATTTATTTTGCTGGTCTTTTGAAAATACACTTAAGTTTTTAAATAGGGGGGGGGATTTAGAGCTCAACATAAGGAGTAGGATTCCCTCATGTGGAGCCCGCATTTTGATCCTCTGTGGCTGCTTGGTGAGTGGCATTGAGGTCCATATTATTATATATATATATTTATTAATTGCAAAATAAACCCATAAGGGTTAAGCAATACAAATATTTAACATTATGCAAACAAACATACATGTCCTATCTCCTATTATTTGTTCCTCTGTGGCTGCTGAGGTCTTTTTGACATTTAGTCCATATTATTCCCATCTCCTATTATATATATATTCCAACAGAAAAAGTTATGAATATTGAGATATTGACTTTTGTATTATGTGTTGACAGGTAAACTGTATAGATTATGATTTGTTTATGCCGAAACCAACTGTTACATATTCTGAAACAGATTTTCTTAAGAAATCTTCATTTCACTTGGTTTATTTTATCCATTCAGTGTCACATATGTAAAGATTATTTACCCAAAGAAAGGAAATGAATTTTTACCATCACATTATATAAACATCATAAGAAAGCGTGAAGTAAAGAAGTTTAAACTCGGTTGACACATTTGAAAGAGGAATTGAAACATGGCTATTTGCTTGATTTGAACCTTTCTTCAAATGTAAGTGCAGAAGTTTTGCAAAACAGATTTGCATATATTTCATTGACTTAACTACTATTGAGATAATTAAACAAGTTTGTATATGTTTGTTGAATTGATTAGTAAATTATAAGGATCACCTGTGAACATAGTTATAAAGCTTGTACACTTTGGTGTCTTGACCTTACTTTTGAGATATTTCTATGGAGAAAGTGGACATTTTGAATGTCTGATAGATAACTTGCATATTAGAATTGCAAAAAAATTTGATTTATTGACGGTATATGTGGTATTTCGACTGAAGGTAAAAAGGATAGATTTTGCAGTTATTTTCCAGTGTCTTAAAATCTAACAGTTTATAAAAAGTGCAACTATTACAGATAGAAAATCAAGAGACTTTACATTTTGTAGGATGATTTTATGTGAATCTTGGAAATGAAAGTGGTGACTTTATCTTAGGTGGAACAGCCACATACATATAGGATAAATAAAAGTGGTGATTTTATGTAAATTGAGGCAACTTTCTTTTTCACGTTAGAAGATGGTGATTTAATGTGAAATGAAACAACCTCATGTTTCACAATAGAAGGTGGTGATTTAATGTAAAATTAGACAACCCCATGTTTCACAATAGAAGGTGGTCATTTTATGTTAAATGAAACAACTGCATGTTTTACAATAGAAGGTGGTGATAAAAATGATGATCTTTAGCTACATAAAACACTTTGTGAACTTATGTTAGATTGAAAGTGGTGAATTAATGTAAAGTATGATAACCACACAATAGAAAGTGGTGATTTTATGTTAACCATGGTTTACTTTTCTTTACAGATAGCAGACTAGAACAGTGGATACAGTAGTGTTAGCAGTAGAATCAACCCTGTACGGACAACAGACCGTACATTCCCCCTCACTTTGTGTTGTCTAATATTGTCATGGCCACAGAGATTAACAACATGGTCCAGAACGACAATTCCCCTCCCACCATGCTCACCGTCAGAATGATCATGCAGGGAAAGGTATGTATTTATTAAGAAAAAAACACAGCAAAATCCGTTGGACCCAAACATGACCAGAAACCCAAAAAGTCCTGATAAAAAATTATACCAGAGGTAATGTAGTCTCCTGAATATTTATCCTCTATATTTTCTTATTAAAATTGCAAAGAAAATAAGTTCATTGAAGTCGGCTTCATTGCCAAGTTAAAAGCTTGGTTACAAAGTAAAAAGTTTCATTGCCAAGTAAGTCTCATAGCAAAATCAAAAGCTTTAATTGCTAAGAAAAATGTTTTAATGTAAGCAGATCCTATTAAAAATGAAAGTATGAGGTTATTTAAAGTCATAATAATCGGTGATCATTGATGTTAATTTGTGGAATATTTCTGTCTACTTCTGATAATTATTATCTGATGTTTATGTGGTAGATTTAACACTAAACTTGCTACTTCTATAATACATTTCTTCCATGAGATTTCTTTTTATGCCATCTTATGATGAATGGGTGATGAGCTATGTGATAGGATCTTTGGTAAAAAGTTTTATTTTCTGTAACATAACTTTCTTCATTTGACTGATTTGCACATTAAAGCACTTTCAAAAAAATAAAACAGTGTTGGCTGCAAAATTTTATTCTTTCCACTGTACAAAATTTAAACTTTTTATTAATATGTCAAGAGGATGTCCTTTCCTTCAAATTCTGCCATATTGTCAGAGAGTCTATTAATGATGGCCAAATCCAATCTACCTCCACAACCTGGATGTTAGCATATATCGCTTCAATTAGAAAAAAATTAATGAAAGGATTATTCCTTGTTGCCTATGAGATTTGCAATTTTCCAAGTTTCCTATTTTTGTCTTTCTTTTACTGGCTTTCAGAGAAGTGTTGAATTAAGATACTTTATTATCTTTTATTAGCTGCTAAATCAAGTTTAATGTTTTGGTTTAGTGCATAATTCTAAACAAACTCCTACACAGTCAAGGTTACCAGATTCATTTCGGAATTGCACAATAATTAGCTGCATTAACTGAATTAAGATGATGGAGATAAGACTTAAGAAAAAGCAATTTATTAATGTGTGTTTTTTTTTTCTGAATCTATACAAGCAAGGCTGAGACATTCTTTGTGGAAGTTTCAGTTGAAAGCATAGCTGTGTGTTGATTTTAAGCTTTCAGGTCTGGTATTTCAAAAAACAAAGCGAACCTTTGAATTTAAAGCATACTACGTATTGTATATAATTCATTGCTATGCTGTTGTTGCGTGGAATCCAGGCTGTGTTCACGTTCCACGCAAGACAGCAATCTTCATTTATTTGAAAGGAAATCTTCATTAGAATAATCCAACTGACAACAGCCGTCTTTTGTAAAGGTCTGATAAATGGTGAATATTCATAACTTGTTCATTTGTGGAGATTTTTTTATTGTCTATGCCGAGGAAAAATGATTTTAAAGGTTAAGTTCTGATGCATTATCCATAGATTTGAAATAATTTGAAACCTTGTAGGAAGTGATATCAAAATTTATTAAATCCAATAACACTAGAACCAAAGATTGATTTTTAGGGGTTTTTATTATTTAATTTATCCAAATATTTTGAATTTAAAGGGGAAAAACAGTCTAGTTGTTACTTTTGAATATCATGACATTTGATTTTTGGAGCCTTTTACAGCTCGCCATGGGGTGTGAACATGTGTCCATTATTATAGGCCTTAAGCTGTAGAAGTCAATGATTTACATGGTTGTTCCTTTTGTTTTTTGTTTTATCGTTTAGTTCGTCTCAGATTTGTCTTGTCTCTTTGAACTATGCTTTTCTGACGTCTCACATGGGTATTCTATAATTGACTTTGAATGGCTGTCTCATAGACAATCATGCCACATCTCCTTCTCCTATATTAATTACTGCCTACAATTTAAAAAAAAATGTTATAAATTTTTCTCAAAGGATAGACATCAGATAGACTAAAAATTGAAGTAATAATAATAATAAAAATAATACATTATTTATATAACATTGAATAATTAATAGCAACTGTACATATTTTGATAATATACGGTCCTTTTTTTTTCTTTTGAACATGAAGGAGGACTATTCCATAAAGCTGAACCAGAATATAAAAAGGATTTTTTGTATAATTCTGTAAATCAGCTCTGTTTGGGTTCTGCTCCCAGAGTTTCTTGCCCTCTGTCAGATATCAAGAAAAGTTTGTATAAACAGATTAAATCAGTTGTGTAAACATGTGAAGACACAGATTATGGTTATTAAACTGTGAACTTTGGGTGGACTATAATACCAGTAATCAATGTTTGTTTATTTATAATCACACACTCCACCATTGTTATCTTAATCATTCATGATAATGGTAATCTATAGTTCTGATATAGGTCAGGGGACACTCCATCATAGGATAAGGTGGTAGTTTTTCTTTAAAGTGGGGCTAACCGTGATGGGTAATGGTTTTTTTAGCAGTATGTGTGATGCTGGAATGAGCTGTAGAAAACAGCCAACCTTCATGTGATTCTATAAAGTTTTTAAAGTAATTCATGAAAAGAAAATTTTTCCCCTTGAAAATGAGTTAAGCCTGAAATATAGGTGTGATCTGTGAAAGTAATCCCCCACCCCTCATTGAGACCTCCTTTAAAAAATGTCTTGACATCAATAGTAAACTCCGTAATTGGCAAGTTGGCCAAAGTACAACTCAATCGGTACATCTAGAGGGCGCCACAAGGTCTCTAAAAGCATAAATATAAACAGAATTTAATCTGAAAGGGAATGAACTGCTTGTATCAAACAATGATTGTTAAAAACATGCTCTTATTGTTTTTTTGAACATTCAGATAATCTTGATTATTCTGGGTATAAACATGGGTTTAAATGACACACAGAAGTGAAAAATAAAAAACTTAATTCTCTCATTTTATCAAATAATACCAAGCTTTCATTTCACTCATTGGAATGGTTTATTAATAACAATATCAAATGGTTTATGTAAACAACCAATTATGGTAAAAAAAAATGTTTGTCATTCTATGCCTTACATAAGAACAAAATACACCCTGATGATGTCGTGTTCTACAATTTTTCTTTGCTATAAAATTAATGTTCTTGAGTTCCTGTGAACAGTTCCAATTTCAGCTAATATTCCCAGAAAATCAATAACGAGAATTTAACCAATATTAATATCAATTAACTTCAGGAGTCTGCTAATCAGTAGAATGTTGTGAAATAAAACAATGCTCTAGAAAAACCAAGGTAATTACCGCAGTCATTATGGACCAGGTAGTTTTTATATTTTATGGGTTAATCTCGATTCTATAAAACGGTCCCTGTATTGATTCCTTTAGATATATAATGGAACTTAATCTGTCTTTAGACTTGTGCTGAAGTTTTTATCTTGTTATTATTGTTCATTAATCTCTCTCTTTTACTAAATTTCTCTTTTCTACTGCAATTTATGTTAAAGTGAAAAAAGATTCAGTCCATTCACAGTGTTTATAAAAGTTAAGGATATAGAATAAATGATGGAATACCTCATTTGGATTTTTATGTTTTTTAACACCCCCCCTCTCCACCCCCCACCCCCCGTTATGTTAGTATGTTTGTTCATTTTTAGCATTGATTTCTTAGGTATATTTATTTTTTATTTGGTCTCAGGCATTATCAGGGCCTCCATCACTTGTTTCGTTGTACTGTGTCTTCACTTTGTGGTCTGTTGTAGGTCTACTTCCTGTTTGCCAAAAAGTGGGTTATAAGTGTCCCATTCATCCATGTACAAAGCACTTTACTGGATTGACCTTCATTAGGTATGATAAGGACCAATACATTTAAAGTCCAAATTAAAATTGCATTAGAAAAAAAGCAAATTTTCAGGCAATAACAACAGCAAAAATTATTGCTTATATACCAAAATGGACATAGAAGTTAATATACATTAAAGAAACTGTGCTGGCTGAAAAAAAGTTCAAGAAGAATAATAGTTCATGTGAATTTTGAAAAATATATCAATCAATCACTCAGTGATTTGAATGATTATTGACTTTTTAAATTCAGAAAAACTGATTATTTCCAATAATGGTGAATAATCAATGTTGTCCACACAGTGGGTTGACTTTTATGTGAAATTTTATTCTGTATATACCTGCTGTGATGATTGGTTGACTCCAAATTGACTCTACACCTGTTTATTACCTGATATCTGGATTTACTGGAGTCTGTTTGTCTGTAAGTCCAAAAAATAAGGAAAATATCTGTGACAAAATTTACTAAATTGTGGAAAAGTGGAAACTTTCAATACTGTTGTTTCGAACCATTTCTATTCCATCATTATTTTTGAATTTTCGTCTCCCAGCCCACGTTCTTTCGCTGGAATGTGAGGCATTGCACTTTCGATTCTATACCTGGGAACTATTATCCACACTTTATCTTATTTGTCGTGTGATATATAGACGTTCCTCAACTTAAAACTTTTAAAATACGTTAACTGAATGCTTTTTATTCATTCATGAATTTCAAAAGGAGTTTTTTTACCTTTTACACGCAAATCTGACGTAACTGACACCGAATGCTGTCTGCCTAATGACATAATGACATGAAAAATGCAGAACCGGTCGACAGAATAGAAATGATTCGAAACAAGCATATTCTTATTTGTCTTCCCATCCATCACATTGTATCAGATTTGTCTCCCCTTTTCAGTAGTTGTCTAATACATATGTTTATATAAATTCAACTATCTATTATCATTTTGTTGATTTGCTGAACAAAAGGACATTTTAATTTTTTTTAAAGTTGTTTTGCCTGTGTCATGGTGGTCTAATTAAAGATTTAAAAGATAGATTTACAAATTTTGCCATTATAATTATAAACAGATATCTTCTTTAAATGGGGACAAGTTGCCTGATATATGAAAATCAGAAAAATATGTTTTCATTAAGGTGGTAGACCTGGGTTGAGGGAGATAACTCTTGAAATCAGTAATATGTTTATATTATTTTGTTAAATAAACA
>JAULBM010170371.1:0-28996 GCA_032357055.1 Geukensia granosissima | reverse complement strand
AGAAGTTAAAATTCTACTGTCACTTGGTGGATGGCTGTCTCATGGACAATCATGCCACATCTCCTATTTTTATATTAAACTAAAACATCTTGAAAAAATATCAAAGTCTAACCCATTTAAGAAAAACAACGAACGTGTGCAGACCATACATCAGTTTTTACAAGATTTACAAATATGAAGAACATGAAAATTTGAAATGACACCAACGCGTCTGATGTTATTTTAAAACAAATGCTTACTAGTTAAACTTCTATTGTGGCAAATATTCGCATCCAAACAGGTAAAATTTTGAATTTGGAGTGCAAAAAAGTAAAAATTAACAAAACTTGTTACCAAAAAACAAAGAAACTAGAACATTAAAATTTTTGTGTATTAAATGTGAGCTAATTATCATTTCAGGTCAAGAACTGACACATCTTTTCTTATGGTACCTATTGGGAACTTACAGTCAAACAGATTGGTGGTTATAGAATTATCCAGCTGATGTTATAATCTTTTATCCATTGACTAATTTAATGTTTGAATTGCATAAGGACATGCAAAGACAAAATAACAGAAAACATTTTGTAATGCGAAGTCATTAAATAGACTAAAAGTCCTTTATTCTTTCAATAGCAATAACTTTGCATTTCATAATTTACGGTTATCGCAGTAAAAGAGAATGCTCATGTACAAATATAAGAAATGACAACGTTGATGCTAGACATAGGAGGATTCATTTGATGATAGAGTCTAGGTTAGGATTCATTTGATGATAGAGTCTAGTGTAAAAAAACCATGTGAAAGATCAAAAGTGCATATTTCAAAGAGAAAAGACATATTTGAAACAAAAAAAAAACCGAAAAGTTGGAAGGGTAAGCGTCCTCAATCCTGTGGGCAGCACACGTCGTGTTGTACTTAATATCAAAATCATTGTCAGTCAGGCTGTCAAATCCGGAAGGAATCGCACGAACTCCTATATAAAAAGAAGCAGGACAAGACGTCATGAAGGGTAAGCATCCTCTGTCTTGCGCGCAACACCCGTCGTGGAGTTCTTTAACGCTAACCCATGTAAACGTCAATCCGGGAAGAGGTCAACTTATTGTTCTTTTACCGATAACAAATCCATTCCATAACTAGTTGAGATACACCGATACCATATGGATCAACCAATTCATGATGGCGACCATAGAATTTTAGGAGGGGCGATTTCGACCTTGATTGGATGTATCCTCGTTCTAGTAATTTATGCAAAAACAGCAATGCTCTCTTAAGAGAAATTCCCGAAACTTGAAACAGGCAAGAGAGTATCATTTCAACTGCGAAACATAAACTCCGAATGCAGGGGAAGCAGAAAAAGACACATAATTATGGGAAGTTTACAATAGAAAAGTCATCCCGTTTATCGTAAATTTAGAAACAAGTTTTTCCTCTTGGTTAATTTCGTGGAATTAATCTAGGTATGAAGCAGATTTTGTTGAGTTCTAGTTCGCTGGGATATATTTGGTCGAGATTTTCACTAAAAATATGATTATATAATCATCATCATCATCGATATCGGGAAAATTAAAATAAAAAATCTGGTCAATTTCTTTTTGTTATTTCGTAGGACCCGAATGAATTCGGTTTCATAAGAGTATAAAACAAGTCGGTTAAGAGGGTTGCACAAATTATGTCCATATGCCAAAGGTCTGTTGAAAAACTTGCTACCAAATTCTACAAAAATGTTGTCAATCAGAAAGTCCAGCATTTTAAATTATCATCTTTAATGTATTCATTAGAACAAAAGGTATGGTCTCTTACAAAGTAAGGTATATTTTTACATTAAACCAAATGCTTGTATCTTGGATTTCTATTTTGTTTATTAAAACGCTGATGTATCAATTTCTTATGAGGTCTTTAAGTGTGAATAAGGAATCGTGGTATAAAGTTTGAAAATGCAAACGTTTGAATACCTGTACAAGATTTTTAAAGAATCGGATTTGAGGTATTGAAGCAGATCTTTTGAATATTTTTAATATCCATATTTCATAAACACCGCTTGTGGAGTACGCTATATCCCAGTACTTTTGAAGGTCTTCCTTTACTGTCGAGAACATAGTTGTAAGTTATTTGGAAATAGGCTTGGTGGAGCACCTAAATGAACCTGCTATATATCTTTCTTTGTATGGACACTTGTGTGGTTTTGATCTCCAGAATAAGGAAGCAAGATCCGACTCGTCTTCTTTGGTATTTGAACATACGAACAACAATGTAATAATTTGGATTTAAGGCAATCCTACAGTGCATTTTAAATTATTACACTGAACGAATCACAACTTACAATTTTGACAAATGCGCCATACTGTTTTTATTTGATATATCAGTTGTTAAAGTGCCTTTTAATTACATTTGTGCTCTATCATTTAAAAGGCATATTTAGCAAAGAACGATTATTTTGATGCAACCAGTCGAATTCTTGATCAATTATTTTATATCTGCCTCAGTTTCAATACAAGATAGGTGTGGCTATTTCATTGCAACTACACTTGAACAACTTGATAATGGATTCCAAGCAGTCGAAAATTCTACAGACATGACTTTATTGACGTTCAGCATATTTTTAAAACGTACAGTCCAAATAACAGTACAGTGATTTTTATTTTTTTTTTTTAGATTTTGAATCTTTAGTTTTATTTCTGTAATAAAAAAAATGCAAGGTATATGTTTTTCTAAAAAGATTTACTTTAAGCATGACAATTTGTGTTGAAGAAGAAATGGATATGTTATTTGATAGTTGTTTGTAAGACTGAGGCGGGATTCCAACAAGCTGAGTTATCCTTATACTTATTCATTAGGTGCAATGTTAAACCCGTCGTAGCTTGTTTCCAGTACCCCATGAAAAAAACCCCGTCGGAGTTGTTACTGTTGACATAAAATCATTATCATGTTTAATCACTATTTGTAATAATTATTATTCATGTTTACCAATATTGAATAAACACTGTGCATTTTTATGTAGTAAACGTCTTTCACAAAGTAGCCTCTAATTAGCAGCGTTTTAACATACACCTGGGAAGTCCAAATTCTTAACATGGCGTGAAAAAATTCAACTGAAACTTGATTATCTTGATATATATTGTACGGGTTGGAGTGATAAATTTGCGTCATTTCCGTCTGACATGCCGATTTATAACCTTTATACACTTGGCGGTTTTGGATATCGTGTTTGCTGCATGCCGCGGAGTTTACAACTGTGTTTTAATCAAGTTGAGTTTCACAGAACTTCCTAATAATCAATCCATTAAACCATAGAGTAGTTATAAAGAATATCAATAATTGTGCAGACGAACTAAGGTTCGCTAGGTAATTCACCAATTTCATTATACATGTACAAGTAGGCTATTTTAAGTTTTACCTTTATTTTTGAATTACACACTGTGTTTCAAATAAAATTCATTTAGTTGCAAAAATATCATTTACGTGCAATTGTTCGTTGATTACTTTTATCATTTCTTAGATACAATTTATGCCCACTGAATTCATAAACTCTTTAATATTGAAAAATAGAATTGACGTTGATATTCATGCCTGATCTATCTTAATTAACGTCTGATGTATTCGCTAAAATAAAAAAACACACTCAAACCTTATGACGAATAATTTGCGTTAAACTTTTCAGATGACTTTGATCAAATTGGGCTGAACTAACGGAAAGTTTGAAGGTATACTTATAAATGGCTGTAACAACGGAAAAATGCTTTAAAACTTTGACATATAGCATAAGAACAAATTTTTAACATTTTTTCCAAACTTTAATTTTGTATACAGTAAAAGAAGGTAATATTTAACCAATACAAAAATGACCCCATAACTAAATTAGGTGATTTCCAACATCTAACAAAATATATTTATAAAATAACGATTTTATCGATACTCATATCTTGTCATGATTTTTTTTCGTTATAAGTAGAAAGCATTATCATCAAAATTTAACAATCCAAGATACCCTAAGCGTTTTAATGGAACTGAAAAGATATGGGATAAATGTCAGAGACACTGCACTTTAACCATGAGAAAAACAGAGGGAATGAAGAAATCTAGAGGTCTCCACAAGGCCTTGAACAAGGGTGGAATACCACTCCTTGTGAAAAGTTCTACATCGCCCCAAATACGTGTATACGTAAAATTATACTGCTCTTACCTGAATATCATCAAATATGTACATGTAACAAAACATTAAACATAAAGACAAACATATGATCACAATTACTGACTTAGTACAGGCACAGGAGACATGTGGTGTGTTTTAAAGTTGTTAAGTAGTACCAACACCCCCCAAATGTGTTTATAGAAAAACAAAAGAAATATCAGTATAACCTCATAAATCTAATATATATTTAGATTAGTGTCAATAAGTAACAAATTTAACAATGAAACATATACCATGAAACAAAATACAGGTGGAAAACAAATAAATGAAGTTATACATATAAATACAAATAAAAAAACCAGATGTTCATAAGTACATACTATAACAATAATTTATTAATCATTTAGGTTACCTCTTCTATAAAGTACAAAATTACTAAAGACTATTTCTAAAAGTACTTTATATAAACAAAGTAATCGACCTTATTGATGTGGCCGGTTATTTAGACATCCTAAAGTCACTTAGCATATTCCAACTTATTATAAGACCATCGAACCTACTATCCCCTCTTACACGTACAAAAACCCACCAGAGGTATAATTGTTTAAATATATTGATGTTACCTAAGATTAAGAAATGAACATCAACTGACCAGATTGATGTGACTCTGATAGATCAAAATACAACTTTGAACCATGTGGTCATGTTATTACTGGAGCCCTAAAATCGTCAAAGACCCCGACGTTATTGCCTTACTTAAAAAGGACCCTTAATAACGCCCTGAAGCCAAAATTAACTGGACCGAATGTCGTGATATTATCGAATAATCTCTTCAAGCATAATGCAAAAATGGGATAAAAAACACTAAATTCGGTAATGAATCTATGAGAAATTCATGCATAAATGTCTCTGCTGGTGGACCGGGAGTCCCCGAGGGTATTCATCAGCCCATGTCAGTTGTCAGAATTGTCTGACATGAAATTTATCAATCAATGTTTAACAGAAATCTGCTATATTTGTTAAAATTCTATAACACTTAAGTACGGAAAGGCCTCGAAAAGTATTGCGCTTAGTAGTTGTCATCAGATTTGGCTTCTTTTGCTATGTTTGGATCTTTTACTTCCTACAATGTACATTTTGATTCTTATGCTACGGATGAGAGGTTACGCTTTGAAATCTACATATAGCATAAAAAATTTCTTTATTCAACATGTGCAATTTTGTATTTTAAAATAATGGAAATTATAGATATTAATCATTTAGGTGAGCTCTTCTATAAACTACAAAATTGCTTGTCAGATTCTGTCAGGGAATACATTTCATAATCTATTAAACAATATGAAACGAATTATAAAGCTAAAAGCACATCCAATGTTGTTTCCAGATTAAAACGCGAAATTAAGGGAATTTATTAAAAAACATGTGTTTGTGACTGGAGATTAAGCAGTCAATAATACTGTAGTTGTCTGTCGAAAGTATCATATAGAGGTTTCCCGCAATGAAATTCATAGGTCGAACACTTTCCGAGCTGACAGAACAACAAATCGTTAATGAATATCTAAATGTTTCTACTAGGCTGCTTTGACAATACGAAAGTTCCAACAATGTGCTGGATTCCTTAACTTCATAAAATTCCATATAAGTCTCGATTTATTTCTGCTTCTTGTAAATACAGTACCACAAATATCTCAATTCTTTTAACAAGTGTCATACCTACTATGATTATACTTTACTATATTAACAAGTGCATATGTTTAAGTTGTTTTTTTTTGGGTTTTTCCCATAATAATAATCAATGACTTTTTTCCCACACAAAACTGCAAGTCCAGCAAAATAACTGTGAGGTATTATGCACGTAGCGTAAATAACTTTTTTAAATCTGGCGCGAATTTGCAAGTCGAACAAATAACTAGTAATGATCGTCTGCAGAAGTGAACAATGCTCGCATCGTCAACGTTTGCATCAAGTTTCGGAACTGGCACGGATAAAGACATTGATAAAATTCTTCTTGATTAGGATAAAAAATTTAAAAAAAGCTTCATTGTTTGCATGTCTCGAGGCAATACAGTATCCTGCATAAAAATTCCGCTCAAATGGTCCATTTATTTAGTTCAGTATAATGATACAGTTAAATCCCTGATCAGAACTTAATATCATAATTATTAAATCTTGAAAGGTTTATTTCCCTCGGTTCATCTTTCAAATACTTTTATTATGTTAAAAATTCACTAGATGTTTTAAAAACTAAAGTCTGTCCAAGTTACTTTTCCTTCAATAAACAGTTATGAAGGTTGTGCCTATGTTCCTTTTGTTTTCGTATTATATTTTAGTTTGTTTCAAATTTGTCTTGTCTCATTGGACTATGCACTTCAGATCTCTCACATGGGTATTCTACACTGGACTTTTCTACACTTTATACCACTTTTCCACACAAGCTTATTAAGAAACGGTATTAATATCTTTATCTATATATTTTCTGCTATGCAATTAGTATAATACCTTTTTAGCGATAAATCAATGACTAATATACTGGTTGGACATCACCTGACATGATTTCCATGGGCAGATTTCTAATTAATGATATTTATGTACGATTTGGCAACACGGTCTATCGACAGATAGTTGGCATAACAATGCGAACAAACTGCGCTCATCTCATTGCAGAATTAGTTTAACATTGTTAATTACAGTTTATGACAAAGATTGAAAAAAAACTCTTCAAAAAGGGCTTTAGTGGAAAAAAATTATAAATACTTTAAGATATTTGGATGATGTTTTAGCTTTGAATAATCAATTTTTTTACATTTACAAGATAAATTTATCCTAAATAACTTTCCTAAAACAAATGTAATATAAGAAATGATCGTATTCCCTTTTTAGATTTGGGTTTAAAAATTGAATAGAGTTGTTAATGTACTAAAAATTATGATAAAAGCGACGATTTTTTTTCTTTAGTGATCTTTCCGTTTTTTCACGGGAATGTGCTTCGTATGGGTTTCGTTTGTCCGTGTTTACATTAAAGTTTCTGACTTATATGATAGTAACCTACATCTAACTGGTAAACTGTTGCAGCAGGAATACAAATATCACCAGTTTCTCAAGACTTTTACAACATTTTATAACTGTTACAAATATTTAATACAAAACTACGGTTGCAAATTTGGAATCTTGATACAAGAAATATCATATTGTACAATTTATTGAAACATTACATCTAAAGCATTTTAATTAAAAACTTACCATTGAATCTCAATGTTCCGTTAAACAAATTCATCCCCAACGGTTACAAATTCGTTGTAGTTGCGACATTAAAACTGGTTTTTTGTTGGTAGAAATATAAATAAACATATCGCTTTCTTACACAAACATGACAAATATTTATACATTTGCCATTGCTTTCATCTTGTCTTTCTTCAAGTTTATTGACCACATATTTAATTGCCAGACATACTATGATTTATTACATCTCATGTTGAGATGCTTGGTGTTTTATCATCAGGAATCTCACCCTGAGCTTGCTTTCAGTTACTGAGAACATTTATTAGAGATGTTATATAGGTTCTCTCTCGTTGGATTGGATGACTTTCTGTTTAATTTTTATAATTTATCGGTTACTACATTTATTTTCTTTCCACCAAAGTTCACGTTATTGTTTATGCTTTTCACATTCCTATTTACAGCTCTGCTTTCAAAGATATTTCATAATACATTAAATATCTACTCCCAATTTATGAAGATTTTTCTATAGGGTAATAGAATTCGCAGTCATTTAATTCTAATATACACAACGTATCTACCGTAAAAGCGAAATAAAAGGTTTAGACACATTCAGGCAGTAAACAAGGCTTAGTGACTTATAATTTGTATATGATTTTTGGGACCAGATGGTTATAATATTTTAATCGGAGAAAAACTTTAATTGATTAAATTTAAAAAATTGAAAAACACACACATATTTTACATGTAAGAATGATTACAAAGTGGTTGCACAGACGACCTTATTTGTTAGGATATTTTACTTATTAGTCAAAATACTAGGTAATACGAATTATTGAAATCTTGCACTCTTTTTCTCTTGACAAATTTTTTAAATAAATCAAAATATCTGTTCTCCTAGAACATATTTTACCCTAGTCTACATATTGCGGTAAGAATTGACAGCCCTAGCCACATTATAATTCTCATTAGTTCGGTTGCATTTAATTAATAAATAACAGGAATTAGATAATTTGACTTAAACAATCTGATAGACGGAAGTGTTCCGAATGACCAAAGCAGAAATACCCTTCCAGTAAATAATATTTCATTTACCTGAAAAGAGAAGTGTTATCTAATATAAGCTTTTTAAACATTATACCTCATTTACGTTAAATAGAAGATCCCTAAGTGATTGAAAGCTACTATCTTAATGAAAAAACAAACATGGCGTTCATTATCAAGACCTTGAATCGATCTCTTTTTGCAACAGCATGATTGATGAACAATAAACTTTTTAACAACTGCATATAATCTTTTTTGTGAGTATGTTTTTCATCTAATTCCAGCTATTTTTCTGTGTGTTCAAAACAACTAAAATGAAACAAAACACCTAAGTGAAATACAACGATAAAAATAAAACGATATTTGTTCTCTAAAAACCGATCCCCAGAAGATGTGCAAAAATCTGTTGCTAAGGACATTTTATCAAGATAATCTTGTTCTTGCTTAGAAAACGTAGATCATTGCTAAACAAACATTAACTCTTATATACAAGTTTAAATTTTATTAATTAATAATCTAATTATTGATTTATATATGAGGAATGGGTCAAGGAGACCATATTTCATCTCCGTAACAAATAGATTCAAAAATTGAATCTGCGGATGTTTAGGATATTTTGCTGGTTGCTTTTGCCATTAATTCATTTTTGAACTATTGGTCACATTAGATTTTCCAACACTTTAATATCTCTTAGAACAACATATTTTCTCCATTAATTATCTTCTGTTAACGTTTTGATATATTATAAAAAAACAAGAGATGTGGCATGATTGTCCATGAGACAGCCATCTACCAAATGACAGTTGATCTTCTGTAAGCAAAGCACAATTAGGTAATTATAAATCAGAAAAATAACCCCTAAAACAAGTCATTGGACACCGAGGAGATAACTGCATGAAATGAAAGTCTGGAAATGATGAACATTTGTGCCAATACATTTCGTCAGCCGTTTTTACTAAATACACAATTACCAATGTTGAATATATATGTAAATTTCTCATCAGATGCATAAGAAACGAAACGTGGAAAGTCAAAGACCAATAAGCTAAAGAAGCACTCAAATCAGGTACATGTTTTAGAAAAAATGAATATAGTGGAGAATCTCTTTAATATATCTATAACATAAGAAAAAACTTGTGAAGTTAAATAAGGACGATTTATGATGCTTTTTACACAACAAGATTTATGATATGCGGGAAAGTCAGATGTCTAAATTATTATCTCTTTGCAGGACATTATACCTCGCTGTTAAAAATGTTAAACAACTGATGATTTTCTGAATTTCCCTAGAACAGTATGTTTATGAAAGTTCTTTTGATCATTTAACTTTTTTTGCAATTTTTGTTTTTTATAAAATCCACAAAAATAGCATGCTAGTTTTTCTGTAGTGCAGCTCGTTTAATTTTTTTATGTTTGTTCGGTTTAATCTGTAAGCATTTTACATTTTGCCGTGGCATCCTGGGTATCACCACTCTGATGACAAATGTTTCTTTGGATCATAACTTCATTGTCTGATATTACACGGCTAAACAATAAATTTATATAAGATGTTTTCAATATAATTCACAATCGTTGGTTTACGATTTTTATTAAGAAACATAGTTTCGATATAACGCCTTGCAAGGAAAAACGAAGTTATTTGCTGTACTTTTAATATGAGCATAAAATCCATAATATCTTAATGATATTTGCTAACCATGGTGATAAATGGTAGGTCATTTTTTACAGTTCATAGAACATTCATTTGCTGTATAGGATGTAATAAGTTTCAATCTCCAGTTTATAGTGTAGTTTGAAACCCAGAAAAGTTTATGTTTTAGACATTTTTATAGATGATGTATTTGCCTATCCCAATTTGCCTTGAATTAATACGAATGAATATGTTGATTCGGTCAAAATTTTCACAATGTAGACGTATTTGTATATTGCTTATCCCATTGGCCCAATATACTTGCCGTTTTAGAAATCTTACCTCATATGAGACATCATTCTAAACATAAAGCATATTGCACTTATCTTCCGACTGTCATGAATACAAATCCGTTCCTATACCGGTTGTGACTAACATTGAATGTGACTATACACAGGTTAGGACTACTGAGAAACACGACGGATGCCACTAGTGGAGCAGGAGTTGCTTACCCTTCCGGAGTACCTGAACTCACCCTGGTTTTTTTGTAGGGTTCGTGTTACTCCAGCTTTAGTTTTCAGTGTAGTGTTCTATGTTTGTCTTTCGTTTCCTTTTGTTGCCCATGGTCTGTCTGTCATCCGACTTATTGATTTGTGTCTTCCCCTTTGGTATCTCCGAATTCCTTTTACAAATACTCAAGTAATACCACTAGTACTATTCTCAAAGTTAAATGAATGCGCGGTGAATTATCAACAATACTGAATTGTCAATGGTACCAGTTTTATATAATGTTTCTTTCTTATAAGGAATGTATTCCGTATATAAATTTTTAGACAACACCATTGTTAAAAGGTCTTTTTAAACAAGTTTTGTAAAACTGTACCTGTATTTGCGATGTTCGTAATGAAAGAAAATGTGGAGCCGTTCTTGTGTCTGTTTTTACTGAAGATTGGGAAATATTGCTGATTTTGCTTTCTTTAAGAATTTACATACTAGACAAAAACAGAAACGTTACACACCTTAAACTTCATCTTATTAAATTTATACGCTTTTCTAGAAAAATTATTTCCTGAAATTTTAATCTTTTAATCTTCATGCTATTTTGAATACAAAAAAGCAGTTAAAAAAATCAAACACACAAATAAAGTAGTTTAGGCCAATGTCGTTTTTTTCTCTTTGTTTTGCGTCCGCATGCGGGTAGGTTTTGAGACTTTCGTCCAAAACCCCATCTTCCTTCAATATCTATCTTTCTCTTATGGTTCAAGTATTTTATCCTTTTTTGCATGAACTGATATCTTAAGTTTATAACGAGACTTGTTAGTTAATCACCAAGTGATAGAGCAAGTACCTGCATTTGATTGACCTATCATATGAGTGGATAAATGTTTGTGACATTTCTATTAGTCGGTCTGTAAAGTTTCGCTCTGCGAGATACTCGATAACTCCCCATGTATATTTCAACAACAATAAAATAGGAAAAATAACGTTAGCCATAACAGAAACAGGTTTCACAACTCGTAGGAGCTGTATATCGCTTAACAACCCTCGTTATTTGATTTCAAAATAATAATAAACTCGTCAGTGGCTTGTTTAGAATATTTTGAAATTGATTAAATTGAGTTGGTGACTTGCGATATACAGTTCCCACCCGTTGTTCAACCTATAAATATCTATCTACTTTTTAATTATGCATCTTATTTCTTAGATCGAATTTCTCATAAGCTGATTTGTATCAGTTTATGCTACAACTGTCAAATAAATCTATGTAGAAAATTGAGTTGTTTGACCTTTTGCCACCGTCTGATTGTGACGTTCGTTGGTTGTTAGAATAATAAACTTTTCTTGAAGACCATGTGCGGTCAAATACTACAAACATAAGAAAAAATCATTTATGGGATGGAAATATTTTTTTGCAAATCAATAAAGATAGTATTATGACATACGTGATTATAAAACTTATTTTCCAAAAACAGTTCTTTTGTCATTGTTGATTTCCTGTTTCAGCATTATTCCTTTAGGGGGAAATTTTACCCATCTGGGTTGATAAAATTCCACTAGCTTGACCTTATATGACCTATAATAAAACAACTCAGAAAACCTGGGTTATGTCAAATCAATTAACAAAACGGTGTAATTATCCATAAAACTTAATCAATTGTCAAATCAGTTGTCATATCCTCGTACTCGACGTATACATCCGACGTAAATTGATAAATTCTAATAAAAATTATTGATTTCAAGTAATTAATCATTCTTGGAAAATAAATTTTAATAGAATTAAAAATGTTTGTTAGATGTTCCTGCTTAAGTCGCCATCGGTTTAACCGAACATGTTTACTATTTGGATGTATAGTAGTTGCTGTTCGAGTTTGGTACATAGATTTTGTATTCTATGCCACCTTTAAGGTTTTATCTAGTGTATTGCATCGCTATTTCATTTCAAGGTTATTTTGTGTTGATATTTTCAGTTGTTAATCATAGTTTTTTGTTAGTTTTATGAAAATGTATTTAGAGATATATTAATTCCTTTTTTTCGTTGATAATATATATAAATTAAATATTTTTAAAACACCATAAATAAGCATTGTGTATATTTTCCCCCTTTCAGTAAATACTACTGTAAAACTAAAACATGCAGGAATTTTTAAATATTTTTTCAGATGAAATGTTATTATTATTAAATTATTTTATTGTTTAAAAATAAGGCATTGAATTCCATTAACCTGTCTTGAAAATCGGGAAAACAAATACCTCTCGAAAAAAAAACTCTTAACAGGTTTTATTACGTAACGCATAAAAGCCAAACTACAGCAAATCAAACTCCAAACGACCATTATTATTATTTTTGCTAAGAAAATGTTTACCTGAAGTAAACTTTCATGACACCTACTTTTTCTGAAAGTACCATGACCCAGGTACAATATATTAAAACGCAAGGCGTGTTTAATTTTCAGCTGATTGATCTTTTGACCCGTAAGTTCAAACATGTTTGAAAGGTCAAATTTTACAAAATATTAGCCTGTCTTTGAATTTTTTTAGAAAACAAATTATGTCACCTATTTGATAATTTTGGAATTATTTTCTTCCTCCATATTTTTATTTCACATTTTAAAACGTATGTAATAAGACTGTCTATATCAGTTTAATTGAAAGTTATAGTAGGGCCTAGATATTTATTTACTCCTAGCTTTTGACTACGACATATGCTAATTTTAGATTTAGTGTTGTGTAACCATAAAGCAAGAACGGTTATTTTCTGTCTTTTATTGACCAAGAGGATTTTTTGTATGTGCAAATCGATAAACGTTCCATGGGATTTTTCGGTCATAAATATGGACGAGTCTACCAAAGAGTTGTGTCTAAAATATATTAAATAGAAAGAATATGAATATATTTCAAAAAGACACGATACATATCTTACATACGTTTATAACAAATATTCTTAAACAAAATTTAACTGCTTGTACAGCGCTTTTCTGGATTTACTTTAATCAGACACGTTGGGGACCAAAAATAAGGTTACAAGTCACACTTTTTGAATCTCGAAAATTTTTTAATCATGGGCCAAATGTAATAACAGTTCAAGACGCAATGAACGTCGATAAGCCATATATTAAGAAACCAATCAGATAATTTTACAAGTTACAATTTTCGGAAGATGTAAAATGTATCTTCCAACATACATTGCAGTACCTGCAAATAATACGAGCATAAAACTCGTGGAAGCACGTGGAAGCTTTTTACGATCTTCACATATCACAAGAGGTAAACTCCATTATAATATTTTAAAAGAAGGATTTTTGAATATATGTTACAAAGACACGATCCACATCTTACATACAAACTTCACACATCACAAGAGGAAAAGGAATTCAAAGATACTTAATGGGCAGACAGAAATCGTTAAGTCGGAAGACAGACAAGGCCGTTCAACAAAATAAAACGAAAGAAAAAAAATATAACACACAATACTACACTGAAAACTATAGCTGGAGTAACAGGAACTTTACAAAAACCAGGGTGAGTTCAGGTGAAAACTTCGTTATTATATTTTAAAAGATGGAATATGGAATAAATGCCAGAAAGACACGATCCACATCTAACATACGTTTATAACAAATATTCAAAAAGCCAAATTTAACTGCGAGTAGAGCGCTTTCTGTATTAAATATTAATATTCTATATTATATATTAAATAATATTAGAAGATTCTTTGCTTACATAATTGGTCCCTATTATATGATTTTTCCCTAAGCCACAAATAAGCATTTAGCGGAACCGAAACATAAATGAATAACAAACGTACAACAACATATATTAACTTGAGTTAAAAGTGAAATCATTTTCAATAAAATGTAAATTATTTCTTTTTCTTGCTTCCTAAGTTATTTTGGGGTAATTTATTTCGTAAATCAAATGGAATTTTGCAGCTGGAAACATTTTTTTAATTATGATACTGTTGAATGAACAGTTATAGAAGACATCAGTGTCAGTATCAGTCCATTAACGCAATACACTGCAATTATAGAGTGTACATTATTCTTGAAGTTATACACTACAATTTGTAGATGATATATTAATTCTTAATAATTGATAAGAAAGTCGACGAAATTACATGATATCCCTCCCACCCAGAGTGATTAAGTGGAAAATGGGATATTATCGTACTTGAAAAATTATCTGTTGCTTTTTCATAGATTTAGGTCTATTTATAAATATTTTACAATAATGTTAAAAGAACAATTTCCTAAGCAGAAAAGACAATTTCATAGAATATAAAAATGGGAAATATGAGATGAATGTCAAAGAGACTGCACACCAACCACGAGAGAAACAGAGAAACTTACAAATATCGAGGTCTCAACAAGGTCTTCAACAAGGGTGGAATACTACTCGTTGTGAAAAGCTCTAAAATAAAAAAAATCGTGTATGCGTGAAATGATACTGCTCTTACCAGAATATTACCTATAATGTACATTTAACAGAACAATAAACACACAGACAAACTTTTGACCACAATTCTTGACTTTGGAGAGGCACATGAGACATGTTGTGGGGTTTAACTAGTTTATTGGAATCCCAACCGTCCATCAACGAGTGGTCAAAGGAAATAATAAAAAAAAACAAAAGTAGTAACAGACGAACTATAAAAATCAAACAGAAAATCACCAAATCCGACTAGAGAGTACCTTTATTTAAGGAGTACCCAACACCATCACGAAAATAAATTCCACTCGTTTAATTTTGGTTATATTTTGTTTAGACATTTACTTTGATGAAAGAAGGAAAACATGAAAATTTTAAGAAATTTGAACCCAGATTTCTCTGGAGTTATTTAAATAGATATATAGTAATTGCATCATCAAAAATTTTGATAACCGAGATGCATTATTTTATTATAAAATGATACTTGATTAAAACGTTTAGATGATTCTTACTTATTTCCAATAAGGTGTTGAAAACACCCTTAAATAACTAACCTTAACAAAAATACATGCAAAAAGCAGATTCATCTGTAATGAATACTCGAAGTTAGTGAAAACAAGCTCAGGGTTAGCTTACTAATGATCAAACATCAAGTCTCTTTAGCACGAGATGTCATCAAACACAGTACATGTATATCTGACGATTTAATACTGTGTTGTCAATAAAGGTGACGAAAGAGAACATAGGTACAATGCCAAATGTATAAATATTTGTGTAATGATGCGATCAGTATATTAATATACCAACAAAAACATTTTTTAATGTCTTGCCTACAAAGTCGAACTTGTACATTTCGCATTCAGAATGAAAAAAGTATTTCTCTATTGATCGGTTCATTTTATCCATTTTTGTACGACCAAATTTTTTTTCTTATCTCATATGTTATAAATAAATTGACTTTTTTATTGGTCACAAGCGCGTGAGCGTATGGCCGCATCATATAATGCATCTTGATCGTTTCAGAAAAAATTACATCTTTATTTATTAACTCTTATTTTAATATTCATTGATAAAATCGAAATCAATAATGACTTTTAACGGTATTCTTATAGACACAAAAGATAAAATTTTGACAAAGATAGAAATATCAACTGAGTGACGTCAGAACACTTGTGACAAAATGTCTACTAAAACACTCCTCCATTCATCATTGTATGGTTAAACCCAGTCAGTTGTTTATGTCGCTTTTTTCTTGTTGTGATCATTTGAGAAAGGAGTTTCACAATGATTTATGGAGGTTTACGATTTTTTTATCTCGTCAGTTATTTTTCAAATTTAAGAAACTCGATGAAGCTCTTTTCCTACATTTGAAAAAAAACTCGATATGATAAAAAACCTTAATCATTGTGAAACCTATATTCATATAATGTGAAAATAGATATTAAGTTTCCGGGTTGAACACTAGAACATTTGGCTAGCTTTTAATAGAGTGCAGCATTATTTTTGTTTAAAAAAGAGTAAATGTTCCTTGACGGCTTTAAAACAAAAATACACAACTAAATTATCACAGTTAAATGGTAGCCACAATTAAAAGTTATATCAAACCAAACATGTAAACAAAACAAGAAAATAATACTTTGTTGAATTTTCATCTTATCTTGTCCCTTGACAAAGACCTGGTGGTGGAAGGTTTTTGAAGTTTTATTTTCTTGTAACCTCAATATAATCTACTATACACTTAATTTATATTATAATACAATTTCGGATAAAATTGACATGATGTAACTTGTCAGAGCTGTAAAAAACTGTTATAACAACTTTAACATTTCAAGTTTGATATAGGATAATGAACAACTGATTTCCTGACAATTCTCTTGTACCGTAGTCCGTTTATTGTATCGTAGTCTGTTCAAAATTTAATTTGTCCGCTTTCTTTATGAAATATTCGTATTTTGTAACTTTTTTCTTCTAATACGTAGTATTTAATCAAGAAAATTCATCATTCTAAATCCCAAAATAGGCAAAATATAAGCAAATCGCAGTCAGAATAAAATTAAAGAAATTGATTATTACTATTTTATTTTTAATTTTGAAAAAAACTTAAATTTTATTTCAATGACTGGCTTTTTTGTATACGTATAATCCAGCAGAAAAACCATTGACATAGTAATAGTTACAATTTAAAAATTGTGTAATTGCATACCTTTATTTATTCTGAACTTCATAAAAATAAGAGGATAAAAATCAACAGAAAGTCCATATTCAAATGGAAAATCATTAAAAATGCAAGTAGCACTTTCCTCTCTATTCTAAAAGATCAGTAGTCAATTCACATTTAACTTGATTTTGGTCTAATTTACTTTAGATAATTTTCAAAGGATCTCAGAATTGTTCGATTGATGCAGACAAGGGTTACCCATGCATATAAAATCAAATTAAAACAGATTAAAAAAACAAGACCACGGAATTTTTTGCTCCGATGACGTAGATTAAGGAAATATGAATCAATAAGTGTATATTGTGTTCCTGCTATATATGTTATGCAAATCCCTATATCAATATTTCCACTTTTTAAGATTTAAAATGAATACTGCACAACAGACAGATTTTGACAATTATGACATTTTCATTATTAAATCAAAGACTACTAACCCATACTAATATTTTCAAATAGGTCTGTAGCCAAAGTGCTATCTAAATTACATTTGCACTTCACCAATAATCAAACATTATTTGCACAGAAAGCTTATTTTGAAGAACCCAATCTAATTCTTGATCAATTGTCATGTTTTATCAGCTTCGGTTTTAATACAAAGTTAATTTAGATTATTTCATTACAAGGTACTTCAACACACTACAGTTTTAGAATGGCTTCCAAGCATTTGAAAACTGTAAGTATTTTCTATTATTTTACTGTTATGAATATTCATTAACTTCATTTTGTTTTTCAGACACAAATTCTTAAACACCGATAAGTACACTGTAGAATAACCCTGCCGGAGATTTAAAAACGCATAGTACAAAAAGGCCGGAAAATCTTGAAACAAAAAGATCGATCAACCAATTCATGATGGTCAAACAGCCTTGAACCACCTAGAGATTTTGTCAACCTCTACTATTTGTTGCTTCTTCCTTTTCTACCATAGTCCATCTACAAAGTCCATTAAAAGTTAATAGTGAAAAAGAGAATCGTTTTAACAGCAAATAAAAGGTCACCGTGGTATTTTTCGATTTTATGACGGAGTATGATGTTGATGGTATACAGACCCTTGATTACGAATTCACTTTTAGATAATGACATAAGATATTATCCTCTATAGATACAAACCAAAATATTCCAATGAAATTTACTAAACAGTTTGTGTCATGTATCTCTTCATTACTAAAAACAGAATTGACATCTAGGCCGTGATTAATTATTAAGGTTTGCTAATTACCAGCATTTTCGTCAAGTTTGTCGATCGAGTTTTCCAGCAATTTATCCGCTTACCAATAACGTATCATCGTGCAGACCTGTTTTCTGCTTCTGCCCCCAATAGAGACAGATATTTTACAAGACCGATCAGACCAAAAACAGAATGCAAGCTAAGATATCTATATAATTATAACTTCCGCTACATAAATGAGTTCTTTCGATAGTTCGATGATCATCATATTAATCGTCTTATATTTCATAGAAAGAATTTAGAATAAATTCCAAAAAGACAGACTCCACATCTTTTCTGGCTTAACATGATCTTGATATGAAACGCAACAAGGATACTTTTTGGGCTGCCTCCTATCTTTGCTCTTATCTAGAAACTGGTAAAGGCGGACACTTATACAAAACTCTATGACAAACGTAACGATTTTGACTTTCCAATAATCAATTTGCTTTTTATCAGTAGAAGTATTCCAGATACCCCAGCAGATAGTTTGTAAATCTCACAGCTTATACGGTAACCAATAGTTTGTTTTCTTTATAGCGATTTTATCTCAGAGGCTTCGGCTGCTGACAAAAATATCTTATGTTTATTGCTTTACAACTGAAGTTGACATTCCAAACATTTAACAGTTGGTATGGATATCTGTTTCCCAGGAGAAGATAGGTGACACCAATCTCTCACATTTTCGAATTGTGATCCGGATCTTCCTACTTGCAATCAATGTTCACTTCATACCCTGGACTTCGAGGGTGTTTCCATAGGTTTCCACCAACCAACTCAATTTGCAGACTTTTGTGATGTAAAGTTTATCACAAATTGTTTAATTTCAATTCTAAACTCCGTAATACCATGTTCGCAGGGTTAATTCCTTGACTGCCTATGAAAGAAAGCCATCTGTTGGATTTCATTTCTTTTTCGATTTGTACGTCTTCTGCTACATGAATTTTTGAATGTCTGATTTTCTGTTTTGTTTTTATTGCTGATGTTTAGAGGTCACTCTTGAAGTACGTATACACCAAAATTCAATTCACAATATTCAGACAATTGGTAATCAAATACTCCTTCAAAACCTGAATTGAGAATGACCATAACATTGGAAATTTTTACATAGACAGGTTGGTCTTGAATTCTCGAAGTGTCTCCACTTGCCCCTCTGGACAGACTCCTCGGTTGGTCTTGTAGTCGCAGTGTTTCCACTTGCATCCTTGGACAGCTCTTTGGTTTACTCTGGCTTTCCTTTTCTATGTTTTTATATCTAATATAAACTATATACACTTTATTCTATAAATAGTAAACAAAATTTTTAAAAACATCTGGTCTTTTTGTAGAGTTGAAAATCTTTCCATATTGTTAGCAGTAAAATTAGTCTAATAAAGATTACATTTGATTTATGTTTGTGGATAAAACTTTTGTTGACATCAACTTGCAAACGACAACAGGGGAAAGTAGTATAGTGTTTGATAAGTTAGCATCTAAGGAAAATAAAAGGGTTGTTTCCCGCCAGGTTTTCGTATGGTTTAAATTTTAATGGCATGTTCATCTACAAAGATTTTCAGAAAACCTTTTTCATCCTGATTGTTTTGCGTAAGGTTAAATATATATAAAAGTCTCATGGACAATCATGCCACATCTCCTATTTTTATATTAAACAATATTCGAGCTTTTTGGTTCAGGTTTTGAAAAGGATTACATTAAAAGTAATATCTTTAACAAATTCAATAGTATTGCTCGACTTTTGATTTGGTTCAGCGTATGCATTATATAGTTTATTCATAGCATGATACTGTGTATTGAAAAAAAACATGGATAGGTTTCTTGACAGCTGTGACTATCAAAAAGAAATACTGAATAATTGATTGAAATGTGTTTGTCATGAATCTTTATTAGCAACAACATTTGTTCTCTGACATTAAAATTCAGATATCAAGGCTTATAAAATAACCAATGAAAGATCTTGAAATATTGAAGTGTATTGTTCAATTTTAATTGCGGAATTCCAGAATAGCAAGGTTTTTACATTAATTGTGAGACATTTAACAGTATTTAAATATAATTTAACCGCCGTTTCACTCTTTTCCTTTGATTTATATGCACGAGGATTTATTTTCTTTATAAAATTCAGGTTTATTTCATTTCTTTGAAGGACGTAGATCATCAACTCCAGATAAGTAGCTTTAGATAAATGAAAATCATGAGCCCAACAAATCTTTTTTTATCAACTATAAAATTTACTGTAAATGATATCATAATTAGGGTTATACAAACACGTTAGGAAGGTTTTGGAGTGATGTGCATCACCTTCTATATAAAACATCAGAACAGAACATGAAATTTTAACAGATCGCTGTAAATAGTTAACTTGATGTTAATCTTGTAAAACAGAAATATCCTTTCTTGATTATGAGAGTTTCTCACCTAGAAGAAAGATCCAAGAGAAAAAATCCTGAGTTGCCATTTTATTCACTTAACAATTATTTTTCGGTTCGCCGCTTCAAGAAATAATGATTTTGTTAAGTTTCAAGAAGAACCCAACTAAAACAAAATCATAAAATCCCTACCCATTTTAAGTTTGATTGTTAGATTTAAATAATAAGTTACTATTCATCGGCTTTAGGGTGTCATTAGTGAAGCAGTAGTTGCTTGAGCTTTCGTAGTACCTGAACTCACCTGGTTCGTGTTACTCATAATTTTCGTCCTGAATATGGCTGAACTGTTAAGCAACAATCAATCAAAAAATTAATCTAACATAACGACATACGGGGCAAATTTCAACAATAAAATGTTAACAAAAAAGTCATGTTGACCATGTTGGCAGCGACGAAGAAGTTTCTACGGTTTCTGTTGACAATATCAAACCGTATCAATTTGATTCTCAACCAAACCTGGACGAAAAAGTCGACAACTTAGAAAATCAAAATAGTTTGGATCGCAAATGGGGCCAAATTTCAACAAATTTTCAAAATTACTATTCAAATTCCACGAAACGTACAGAGATTTCCATATTCACATATCTAAAGGTCAATAATATACAATATTTGTTTTTTAAATAACGAGGCAGGAGTTAATAGGCAAAGAACAAATTGAGCAAAAAGGCTACCTATGCCTTTTGTAAATCCATCTCAAATCCATAGATCTTTTTCAAACTCTATTTAGAAAATTTCCAATGGCAAATAATATGAGAGGGGTTGTACAACAATAAAATGCTTTTGATCCACCAGCGTATAACAATACAATTCAACACAATCCGTGATTTTGTCTAATAAAATTTCACAGCTTTTAACATATTGCACTTATTGAGTTTAGCGTTTGGTCAACGTACATTGATATTGAAGATAATGTTAGAAATGGTGTATTGGCCCTCACAGACAAGAGGGTCAATAGGACAAACATTTTCAAAAGTGAAAAGTTGAAAAAACATCAGTTATCTCAGTATGAACAAATCGCATTCCCATCTAATGTTACCTGCAACGTAATAGAGTGATGTGGTTAGGTGTCAAGTCTTGAAAACGTGGTAGTAAAAAAAGTATACAAATAACGTTGTAAATGTAAAATTGTGCCTGGAACTTTATCAGCGCCGGTAATGTCCATGTTAACCAGAAAGCCACTATGAAAACTTAAACGTTAAAATAACAGCATCAAAACAATTTGTTGCCCATTAGTTTTTGTTGCTTTCATTTTTCATGTTTTTCGCTTGACTTTTAAGCAATAGTTTGTCAATTATCGTTATTTTGTATGCTGGTGTTACATTTTATTCATGTTTGCCTTATGTTAAAGATTTATGTCAATTTTCGATCGCACAACTGTGTTCTGTAGGTGTTAAAATTTTGTAATATGGACTCCGGTAGATGTTTGTTTCATTGACAATCCTGCCAGATCTCCTATCTTTATATTGATAAACAAACGGCCAACGTATCAACGGAAATATGTGATCGACTAAAATTTAAAGCAGACCTTAAACAGCAAAATACTTTCCTAGCTAGCACAAAAATAATTAACTTTCATTTTACTTTATGGTTTAATTTATTAGTGATATAACATCTACATTAAAGACGTCCTGCCACAAATGTAATGCAAACTAACAACAATGCGCAACGTTTAACGGTGTAAAAAGAAATTAATCATCAAATAAAAAACATTCAACAGCATGTTTCCACTAAAAAACCATAGACCGAATGATATATTTATTCAATGTGTATGACAGGATCGCTGCAAAAAGCTCCGTAGTTCCAATGATGAAATTGCAAATGGGTCTATAAAACTAAAAGGTAGATATACGCTCAAAGACAAATCAAAGAAACTGATAAAACATTAGAGGTTCTAGAGAAATGTCATTAGTAAAGTCCCCAATGGAAACTATTGAACTTAATTAAGACAGTTGAAACAATGATCCAACAAAAATACTTTGATTACATATTTTATGCATTATCAATGACGCAACATGAAAATGTTTTCTAGAGTGCATAATTAAAATTTTATGTTGGCGTATATGTTTTGATTTATATTTTTTTCATAATCGAAGCTGAAAATCATTAATTCAAATTTCAGCTTATTTTCCTTTGTATGGACTGGTCCCATATTTCGTCATTGTGACATATAAATGGAGCCCTAAAAGTCTAATCCCAATGTAATAAACTTTATTTTTGATAATTTCAGGAAAACAAAATGGCTTCAAAATTCGGGCAAAAACGAACCAAAAATGCCGATTCCACTTGTGTACTTCTACGATGCAAATTTCCTGTTAGTCAGTATACCTGCCTGCGTCGTTGGTTCTCTCCGGCTTCCTCCACCAGTAAAGCTGATGGCCGCAATATGACTGAAATATTGTTAAAAGTGGCGTTAAACCCCAATCCAACAAACAAACAGCAAATTTCATTTTCGTGAACTAAGCAATCAAATATTTGAAAACCTTTTATATTACCTTAGCACCGCCTTATTCTTCATTAATCGGTAGTTGCTTTTATTCTCTTTAAGCCTTACAACATTCATAATGCATGGATAGCACACCCACGGGACTGCTAAATCATCACCATCACACCATTTCAAGGATTTTATCTTCCCATGTCAAATTTTGGAACTCCTCTCAGTTTATCCCTTTCAGTACAGTTTTAATTTTCAAAGGATGATCTTTTAATCAAAAACGGTTTTGTAAGAATATGATAAACACTCTGATACTATTTTTTTAAATATATTTTGAAATTGTTGAATTCAAATGTTTTACTTTAATATTTCATATCTGTTTTTTAAATTTCTGTGCTTACCATACGATTACCTGTTAATGGTTTCCACGTCATAACAACAAAGGTCATGTTAAAGTCCGCTGCATGATAAAAAAAATGATCGTTTTTCTCCCAAAATAGGTCATGACATTTAACAATAACTATCGTTCATTCGCTCTCCATTAACTTGAAGTTTAAGATAAAACTTTTTATGTTCTATGAATAAATTTTTACCTATAGTATAGTTTCCAATGTGACAATTGAGTTTTTGACATCTGATTTACTTAATAAAACAGTGTTTTAAGAGTTTTCGAAATGAAGCGATGATTAAACAACAAATATGAAATACTTTGAAAGTATTTCAAGTATTTCGAGAATGTTAAAGTTAAAGGTCGCTCTAAAACATTTAACTCTTAGATTTTCAACAGCATGTTTTGAAGCAAATGAACTGTCGGTACAGTGTAGGTGCTAATTTATATATTTACTTACAAACTGTAAAGTGAAAAATGATGATCGATTACTATCCCATTTTATTACAATGAAATGTCACTCTTGACGTAACAGGCATTTTGTTAATTATGAAAATACTCGCAGGGGAATAAACTCAAGTACAAACGATAGGGAACTGTTACAAAAAATCATTGAAACAACATTTAGTACATTGAGAAACCTCAATCGTTGATATTGTAAAAAAATCAGCTAAAACCGAGAATGTCATCGTATAAGCAAATTATGTTCTTTGTCTTGACATAGCGGAATTCTTCTGTCATATTCGATTGACTCCCTGTACAACATGTACAAGAAGTATATTATTAATATTACAGTTTATGAATATACAAATGTAATTCTCCGTCAAAAATGAAACTCAGCAAACGAATTTCTGTTCAAAGTATCATGACTATAAATCATATAAATGTTTAAAATATTCATGTTAAATTTGGAACAGATATTGTCAAAATGAAAAAGTATTTTTTTATATTCATAGTATTATAAAAAGATTCGTAAATTTACTGAAATTGCCTATAATGGGTCCACCATTTGCAATTTCCTTTTAACATTTAAAATGAACTAGGCAAGTCTCCCTTTGCTGGATGGGGAAAAAATATTGTGGATAATAACCCGTGCAAGGGGTTACGTTTGCCTTAGTTTAAAGGGGGTTGAAAAATCAGGAGACAGATATTACAGGGAGTTGTCAGTTGGAAAATAAAAATTTTGTAATTGTGAATTGCGAGAGTTGGTGTATTTAATGTTATTTCATGGTAGAGATTGTATATGAACTTTATTTGAAAGCGTGAAATTGTGACCTTACATAATATAGAAAAAATTTTTGGTATTGTTTTTATACTTTAATTTTAGAATTTTTTTTTTGAAAAATTAATTTTTTTCCAATGGTCAGACAGTGGGCCAGAATTTTCTTTTTATTTCAGATGCTGGCCAGACTTTTTTTTTTACAAAAATCACGGTCAGAATACTTAAAAAAAAAAAAACCCAGCTCCTCCACCCGAATGTCAAATGGTCCATGCCTAAGACTAAATTAATTTCCATATATGTACATCTTGTCCACAGAGTTAAACTGATTGTTGTTTTATTGGCGGGACCAAATAAACAAATTGTCATGTACCAAAATATTTTTTGTATAATGCTTTCCGCCATGAAAAGAATAATAAAATCCAAAATGTAAATGTATATCCCATTTTGGGTATAATACCCATTTTCGGGGATAATACCTGTTAATGAGCATCTTCCCAACTTGCTTATGTTGCGAAATGTACTTTTCCAGGGGTGTTAAAAAATCGTAATTTTGTCGCTTCAAGGGACCGAAAGCATGTTTGTACCTGTATGTAATGTACCCAAAATATTATATGTTATTAAGTTAGGGATATAGGGTTGATTGTAAATATACCAAAATTCCTTGTAAAACACGTACAAATAATGGACCGGAAATGTTGTCTGATGGCGAAAACAATAACCGGACGCTTTATTTTCGTTTTTCTCCCAAAGTAACCCAAACGAAATAATCAAAAACGAGGATGACAGATGTAACTATGCATGGTACCTTTAGGACACAGAGAAAAAATGATTAATTCAACCTGGAAGGAAGAGACACACAAAATTAGGTATTTTCATTTAAATGTATAGATACTTATTTGATTCTCACAGACTTGTGCATATACATGACCTGATTGTTATTATTTATATTTGGCTTATCTACGTGCATTATGTCATGAAATGTAATTTTCATTTAGTCAGTGAATGTAAATAGGAATATATGAAGTCAGACTGATCCTTCTTTTTTGGCCCCTGGTGTGTCTGATGACGGTATATCCAGAAAAACGCTTAATAGGCAGTTAAGTTTAGTTTTTGAATCTTCTAATAAATGTATCCAAGATGTGAATGATGTCTTTTTGGCATATATTCCATATATTCTTTCTTTAAAACATATACACATATCTCTTTGTTTCTGTAATGTATATAAACTTTCCTTTGTTGCTTGTTGCCTTGAATCAGCAAAGGATATATTCAGGCTTTGGCCTGCTATTCAATTCTATGCATGTTAATTTCATGAATAAAATAAAATAAAAAAACCATTTTCTTACTACACAGGACTGTCTCTTTTGGCACAGACACAATCCAGCACTGTATGTGTGATTGAAGGATACTTTGCCATTCAAGCTCAAGTGCCTGCTTCAGTTGCCATAGACTTTGTTCAAGTAGTTGGCGCATCTCATGAAGATTTTATTTTTCTAATGCATTCTTGAAAATATGGTAATGAAGATTTTATACTTAATGTACGTGACAACTAACAACCGATACCTCCACATTGATCATGCTGAAGTCAAACCAATGTCTTGCGAAGCTAATTCTGTTACGCAAAAACCAATTTGTATCCAAAAAGCTAACGGTTGGATTAATTCAAGCGCATTCAACTATAATCTGTGATAATAGTTTAAATGTAAAGCGTACATGCATTTTTTAACATTTATCGATTATCTGAAAAAGTCGTTGTTTGGTTTCTTTTTCTGAGAAGAAATTTTAAGATTATTCTTGTCTATCCACTTCTTATGCATTCTTCATTGAAAATCAACATAGTTTATATGATTCTTAATGACAAAAAAGATAAAAGCGACTTAAAAAATTAATTGTGAATTCAGACAACGCATGAATTTTCAGTCGTAGCAGTGTTAAATCAATCTAATTACATCAGCAGGGTTTATTGATAAACTGAAATCTTCCAAACCACCAAATGTGATTTAATGGCTATAGATACTTCACACTTTCGAGATTAAATAATGACAAGGAGATATATATCAACTTCTCCAGGAAATTAAGCCGGTTGCAGAACAGTAATTCCGGAAACTAGCATCTGGAAAAAAATTATTTAGACGAATATGTAGCCATATACGTTAGTTTTATTACAACGTATTAAACTGCAATTTGTGGCTTAACTAGAGTAAATCAAACTCCATAGGCGGCCATTATTACGTTTTTGCTAATAAAGTTTTACCTGAAGTTCAGTTTCAGTGACACCTATTTTTTTCTGAAAGTGCCTTGACTCAGGCACAACATATTAAAACGGCACGGAAGGTTTAATGTCATTTAAGAAATTTTCAGCTGATTGACCTCTTGATCCGTCAGTTCAACCATGTTCAAAAGGTCAAATTTTACAAAATATTAGCCTGCCGTTAGATTTTCGTAGAAAACAACTTAAGTCACCAATTTCAATAAATTTGGAATTATTTTCTTTCGAACACATTTCTTTATTTCACATTCTAAAACTGATGCAATGAGACTGTTTATGGCAGTTTAATTGAAAGTCAGTCAGACCTTGCTATTTATTTACTCCTAGCTTTTGACTACGGCACTATGCTATTTTTAGATTGAGTGTAGTGTAACCTTGTGTGGTTTTACGACCAACCTATATTTTGTTTATGGCAGATATTGAACACTGAAACTTCCCCATTCACAATTGAGAATTTCGACGCAATTTTCGCGGTAACCGACGTTCATGTCATTTAAAGTCGCGTCATTTAAGATCACATGTACTGCTGTGGCCAAATTTATATTTTAAAATATCTAATGCTTATCACATAATTTCAAATGATCTTGGGACATTAAGGAAATGGGAAATTAATCACATGGATGGTAAATATCAAATTGTACAAATATACAGAATCTCGCAAAATTTTGCGATATTTAATACCAAATCAATATGCATATAAAAAGTACTTCTGAAAAGTCTGATCTCTTAAATACCAGCTTTTAGTATGTATGGGTTCAATTTTGATATTTTTGACTTTCTAAAATTTAGACTTTAAATTTAAACATATTTGCAATTTTACTATAACGGGGAATTAATTATAAAGCCTACAGACCAGCAGCATTTTTCCCGACTGTGTTATTCTAGAAAAACTGCTGCTAATTATTACACCACTAACACCACAAAAAAGAGAGTATTGTTGAGGTTGCATGCTCCAGTGCATGTGTTTGAATCATCATCCGTGAATGAATTTGGGTTGTTGTTCTGAAGAATATGCAAATTCTTATTACAAGTCTGTGTTAAACAAAGGCATTACCCCACTTTCTGCACGAGGTATTAACATTCATTTCTTTCTCACAAAATGCCCTTTATTTCTCTGTTCTGACTGATATTCTTTTTTCTGCCGTTTTCTTAATCTTCTGGTCAATTCAGATCTCGAACTATTATGTTGAAAATCTATATTTTTAATCGGCCACTGTTTGAAATAATGGCCAGGAAGAAACTATTCTTCGGCAACGAAAGACCTTCTAAGCATCTTTCCTTCGAAACTGCTACAGATAGATAATAGTAAAATATATGTGGATTCTGCCCTACATCAGGGTCTTTTAAGGGCCCCCTATGTGTTTAAATGGACAAGGCATAGAGCTAATATAGCAAGCTAGGTGCTATAATAGTTTTGTTTCTTAACCTATCATAGCAGTATCTCTGTCATCAGTTATAATGTCATCCTTTTTGTTTCCTTTTGGTCAAATAAAAAGTCATGTATGCCCATTGGCGTATGTCGTATTCCGAACCGCCATTTTTGACTTTTGTGGTCATTTGTAACTTCTTAGTACTGATGTAGCCAGTCATGAAATCTAGATTGCTTCCAATAAGTTGTTCATATTAAACCTGTAATTCCTTGATGAGCTTTTTTTAAGATGATTTCCAAATCTCTTCTGGTGTATCGCTCCATAGGTCCAAATCGGTCTCTCCCCATGTGTAGCTTCATTCCGCTCCTACACATCTAACCGCTTAAACTCCAAATTTTTTGAATTCTGGTAGATAATGATTTAAATTTTCATATTTTAATAACAAAACAAGAGATATGCGGAAACCGCATTAAAGCCGGATTTTTCAATGTTATAATAATTCTTGTGTTGTGCAGTACCTTACATATATATCTATTAA
>JAULBM010170261.1:0-17872 GCA_032357055.1 Geukensia granosissima | reverse complement strand
TCAGGCAGGTGCGCGCCCCCCTAAAAACGAAAAAAATATAATTTTTTAGTCTTAATTTTCATGATTTCTATGATCTTCCGGGGGGCTCTGCCCCCTGGTCCCCTAACAAGGCACTGACCTGGACCAGCGCACCACCTAACGAAAAATCCTGGATTCGCGGCTGATATGACCTCTAAATTTAAGACTTCTTGAAAAAAAGATAAGGCCCAATTTTCCTGCCATGTCTGTCCTATTATACTTCAAGTTTCATAATAACAATGCATAACTAGATAATATTGAGATGGAAACCATCTCTAAGGACCCCGCCGTAGCCTAAATAACGTAAATTATAAGGGTCCATGAAAAACCCTAACCTTGAGCTTTGAAGGACAAAAATTATTTTGGTACATGACACACCTTCTAATATTTGTTAGCAATCATGCAAAGTCTCATCCCTCTACAGTAATTGGTTACAAAGTTCTGGGGCGGACACGAATGTGTTTCGGACAGACGGACAGAGTGATTACTAAAGGGCGTCCGCCACATAGTGGCGTGGCCCTAATGATAAATATGTATGATTGCTTTATTGTTTGCCATAGCTTAAACAGCTCTCAAATTCATTTTCAACGTGTGGTAAAAATTTTCAAAATATCAACATTACACATCACAGAGGAAAAGTTTTATAAATATGTCAAAAATGATCTTCAGCTAAAACCAGTTTCACAGAAATTAGAAAGTTGTGATGAATTTCTCATAAGGTGTGTAATACAATAACAACGTAAGTTAACCTGCAATTTGCCAATTACCCCCTTTCCATATCTTACTCTGGCTTTTTTCAGCGGTTCACATGAATGTTTTGATTTACATCCAGGAATATTCAATATGTAAATTCAGTTCTCACCCATAATGACCCTCAATTTGCTACCCATCTCTCACAAGTATGTTTAATTAAACTCTAGGTAAAGCTTTTCAATGATTTATGACATAATCTAAAAGTGACATTATATAAAATACCAGCATGATTGTTGTTGGAAAGTAAACAACTGGAGTTACTCCCCCTGTTTTAGGTTAAAACCTTTTGAAGAATGTTCTCTCATAATATATGAAGTCATTTATAATGAAGTAATTAGTAGCCAATCTATGTTATGATGAAAGCCAACATCCTTTAAGCTCAAAAAACAAAAACTTTGAAGACATACTATTAACACAATACCTACATGTAGTAGCAACTATGCAATCTAAGCAAAGCTTTAAATCAAGGTTATTCTGAAAGGTGGAGATTGGTCTTTGGATTTTGATATATCAGGCCTAACATACATGTAACAATATGTTTATTTGATGTTCCCCTACTCATGATATTAAAATGTTGTTATGAAGGTAGGTATAAAAAATTATTTTTTGAAAGTACATTATACGGTATTAACTTAAATCAATTAGTAATTAGATTTATAACTTTAGAAATATAAAATTTTGTTAAAATAAAACCAAGTTTTTGGGGTAGGGTCGACCATGTACATATAGATCATAGTAGATGTGTGGTAGGCAAACTGTAAACAATCAATATTTTAATTAAGGCATCATGTTCCATCAGCTCATAACACACCAAATTGGTACATTGTATTATTGAACTGAGTAACAACAAATCAACCAGAAAAACTCTCTTCAAGCTCATAAAAGGATAGTGACACTGTATTAAGGCAAAATTGAATCCTTGAGTTATTTCCCCTTTGGCTGCATCTGACAGCAGTTATTTTCATTTAACATTACAACATTAACAATTTGGAATGTTCATGTGGATTGTATACACAAAAAAAGCAGCCATTTTCTACTGACCCAAAGGGGCCTTTCTAATCGGGGGAAAACGTAAGATTGAGGTATTGGGCATTAATATTAATTCATGTGTACAACATAAGACAGATGTGCATGCAGACACCAATGTGTAGATCTGATCTTAAGTAGATTTTTCTTTTGAAAAAAGAAAGAAACATAATTTGGTGTCAGTTTATTTCATTTCTATTTTCAGATATCATTACTAAAATTGGAATTTTTTTTTTACCTTTTGGCACTGGGAAAGGGGCCATACATGCCCAAAAAATTAAACCTTGGAAAATCACTTAAAAGTCATTTAAATTCTGTCAAATTCCAAGATACAACTTCTGAACTTACATTATGTGGTATCCTGTTAAAATTCTGCATTTACTTAAAGCAGTCCTGGTGACTTTTCAGAAGCTTATGTTTATTTTCTTGGGGTTTAACAACACTTTCAACAATATTTTTGTCATATGGCATTGGGTAAGTTAGCCAGAATGCCGGAGAGAACCATGGACTTTGGTCAGGTAACTGACAAACCTTATTGCCTGCATGTGATATGAGTTTAATGCACCCTTTTTTTAAAATCTTATGAAAAAAAAAACAGTACAGGCTACAAAATGTATTTAAGGATCTGGAAGTCCAGAAATATTAAACACAGTGGTACAGAAAAGATTGACCATACAGGGCCTCCTGTCCTATAATTCTTTTTTTTTTAAAAACTTATTTAGTATTTGCATCCAATGCACAGGTTACAGATGATTTTTTATCCAATCCAATTTTAACCCAAAAAAGGAATTTGGAAAATAATTGGTGTTAAAAAATCTGAAAGAGTTGTTGGAATTCCTTACCTTCACAATATAATTCCAATCATTGTAAGAATGCAAGAATACAATCTCAAAACAATATGACAGATAAACATGATAAAAGACACATCAAGACATCTCACCTGGATGCTACTTGGAAACTGAAATATTACCTGTATACTTTATCATTACAGTAAATTCTGCTGATGAAACTAAATGAGTTGTTGATTTCACATAGATTTCTTTTTCATTTTCCTGAAATGCGACCATGTTTACAGTGGGTGAGAAACTGATAGTGTCCTCTTCCCAATAAAACACTGTTGATTTCAAAGTAATTTAGACTATTTGTTTATGATTTAAACAGAAGTCGAATACACTGAAATGTCCTGAGTGACAGACAGTCATTGTGGAATTTTACTGGGAATTTTATCCCCCTAATTCGTTATGAAGTACTATGTACACTATCAAGACTGTAAACTCTATAATTTTACCATATAATGCATGTTAAAAAACTTTTTCTGTCAGAAAGCCAATTTTATAAGTATATTTTTGTACATAAATAAACACAAGTTTTCTTAATCCTACACAACTTATCTTTAAAAGAAAGAACATGAAACAATAAATATATCAGAAAGACAAGATCCAAATTTTAAATACATTTCTAAAAATTTTTCAAAAGCTAAATCAAACCATGTGTAAAGCGCTTTTCCAGATTCACCTTCGTCCGACACACTAGTGGCCAAAAATAGGAAGACCAGTCAAGCTTTATGAATCTAAAAGGAATTCGAAGATACCAAAGGGGCAGACAGAAATCGTAAGTCGGAAGACAGACATACCATGGCCAACAAAATAAAACGAAAGACAAACATAGAACACACAACAATACACTGAAAACTAAAGCTGGAGTAACAAGAACCCAACAAAAACCTGGGTGAGTTCAAGTGCTCTGTAAGGGTAAGCAACTCCTGCTCCACAAGTGGCACTGATTACACTGACTGACCAAATGAAATATATAGTTCATGACTAAAAGAACACCAATGAGCCAAATATAAAATTAACAAACATGGAATTTTACAAATAACATGAATGTAAATTGTATCTTTCCAACATTCTTTCCAGTACATGAAAATAAGTAAGAACATATAACTCTACTGCCATATACTACCAAAGAAAATACAACTCCAATGCCATAGTACAATCATTGCACATACAACTCTACTGCCACAGTACAACCAACAAGCATACAACTCAAATGCCATAGTAATAATTCAGCATTCAACTCTAATGCCAAAGTAATACCAACGAGCATACAACTCTATTGTGGTAGTACAACCATTCAGCATACAACTCTATTGTGGTAGTACAATCATTCAGCATACAACTCTAATGCAAAAGAACAACCAACAAGCATACAACTCAAATGCTATAGTACTACCATTTAGCATTCAACTCTAATGCCAAAGGACTACCAACGAGCATACAACTCTAATGCTGTAGTAAAACCATAGAGCATACAACTCTATTGTGGTAGTACAACCATCGAGCATACAACTCTAATGCTATTGTAAAACCAACTAATGCTATAGTTCAACCATCTACCATACATGTCCAACTTTAATGTGGTAGTACAACCATCGAGCATATAGATCTATTGCCATAATGCAACCATCAAGCAAACAACTTTAATGTCATAGTACAACCAACAGACAATTACATTTTTTCTTGGTTATTCCTCCTCTAGGGTACTAATAGTCTTACCATTGTTTCAATAAGTGTCTAAAAACTAGGACTGGTAGGCATTGACAAGTCGATTGTACATGTATAGGTAAACATTTTTATTTTACTTTAGCAGTGTTAGAAATAAGAGCTTGCTCCTGAGAGTTAAAATACTGTTAGGCAAGTAAAAATCAAGTTGTGGTTTCCGGACGGGCAAGTGGAAAAAATTTGGTTGATCAGTACTGCAGTACTTGAGGGCAAGTTAAGTTTTTGTGGGGCAAGTCATTTTTTATTTAAGTAACTTAGTTACTTAAAAAAGTTAATTCTAACACTGCTTTAGTATAGGTATTTTCTTTATACATGTACAAAATGTGGGTAATTTTAATGCTATATTTTCCTTTGATCATTTCTGTTTCAGGTGATTATAATCAGAAGACAATTTTACTGTAAATAATTCCATAATCTCATTTCATGAACTTTTTATTGTTGCAAAGAAATTACTTTGTCATCATTTATGGACTTTATCATTATAAGGCGTAAAAGCACAAATATTTATAGACACGAAGTACATGAGAGGAAATTAATAATTCAACAATTCATTTCCATTTGAAAAATAAACAGAACACATTGGGAGTTTCTTTTTTCCCTTTTGGACTGAATGTATTTGTTACATCATATTCATGTTATTTTCTTTAAGGTAAGAACTCAAGACTTCATTTTTAATTGTTGAATTTTTGACTGCCATTATTATAATCATGATAATGGCTGGACATCGTAAAAATATGTGTGTGAAACTAGCAATATTGTTTATATGTAAAATGCCACAGTTGTAATATTGCAAGTGATGTGGAATACCTATCCGTCTTTGAAGGTTAAGCAGTTTTTCTGTACAAAAACAAGTTGAAGTTATTAAAACTTAGTGGAAAGAAGGTGTTTTAGTAAAACAAAATACTTACTGAGGCCTAAAAAAATATCTGTGTTTCCAGAAATGTCTCTTTCAAGATAAGGGTTGGTAGGTAAGAAGGGTTTTTTTTTAACGCTTTATTTTTATGCCCATATGAATGCACTTTGGTGCAAACACAGAATTTTTTGCCACAGCCATGGCCTTATTTCATTTATTAATAAATTTTGAACCTCCACGATGGAGAGCAAGGTGATTCTAGTAAAAACGGAGGTGCTTCGCAAGCACATAATAAGACCGCAGCGCATTGAAATGTGAAAGGTGGACAAAAGATCTTTTGGGTAAGTGTGGACACAGTATTTTGCTTGACACAATAATGTGCTAGACACAGTTAAGTTCTGGACACAGTAAAGTGCTGGACACAGTGAAGTGCTGAACACACCATAATATGAGGAGCTAAGTGACCATTTTGACCAGCATTATCCTCAAAACAAGTGTTATTTTTGGTTGCATTTTTCATAAGGAATAATTTGGAAAAAAACACATCAAAATTAAGATGGAAAATAAAATAATAATATATATGAAATTGACTTTTTTCCCCACATTGACCCCATTTTTTCTTGAAAACTGTAAGAGATAAAGAGAATCTGTTGATATAATGCTGAAAGCTTTCAATGAGACAAATGAAATGAAAAAAATTCTGTCAAAATCTGACGAAAAATAAAATTTTCCCATTCCCAACAAAATGACCTAAAATTACACTTTTCAGCCAATTTGACCCCTTTTATCTTGAAAACAGTAAGAGATCAGAAAAAACTGTTGACATACTATCGAAAGCTCTCAATGAGATGAATCAAATGAATAAAATTCCTTCAAAATCTGATAAAAAATAAAATTTTCCCATTCCCTACAAATTGACGCAAAATTACACTTTTCAGCCAACTTGACCCCTTTTATCTTGAAAACAGTAAGAGATAGAGAATATCTGTTGACATACCACTGAAAGCTCTCAATGAGACAAATCAAATGAAAAAAATCCCATCGAAATCAGATGAAAAATAAAATTTTTCCATTCCCAACAAAATGACGCAAAATTACACTAGCCAAATTAGACCCTTTTATCTTGAAAACAGTAATAGCTGGAGAAAATCTATTAATATACTACTAAAAGCTCTCAATGAGATGAATCAAATGAAAAAAATCCCATCAAAATCCGATGAAAAATAAAATTTTCCCATTACCCACAAAATGTTGCCAAATTACGTTTTTCAGCCAATTTGACCCCTTTTATCTTGAAAACAATAAGAGATAGAGAAAATACATTCCTGTATAATAGAAATCTCTCAATGAGACGAATCAAATGAAAAAAATCCAATGAAAAATAAAATTATCCCATTCCCAACAACACGACGCAAAATAATACTTTTCCACCAATTTGACCCCTTTTATCTTGAAAACGGTAAAAGATAGAGAAAATCTGTTGACATACTTCTGAAAGCTCTCAATGAGAGGAATCAAATGAAAAAAATCCCATCAAAATCTTATGAAAAATATAAAATTCCCATCACCCACAAAATAACATTTTTAGCCCCTTTTATATATAAAAAAACGGTCAATGCTACAAAAAATTGCTTGGAGTAACATTTGTTCTCCTTTCAACAAGGAATCATTTAAAACAAACCCTCTTCAGATCAGATGAATAATTAAAACGTTCAAAATTTGAAGATCGGCAAAAATGTATTTTTTCGCAACTTTGACTAACTTGTCATGAAAGGTGTCTCTATTTGCCTGCATTCTCTTATTGCAATAGTATTAAAATTACAGCTGTTCCAGTATTCTCCCCAGCAATTTTGGATGTTCTTGGTAACTGTGGGCCATATTACATTCTTTCGGCTGCAGTAAATTAATTCTACGTTTAACGTCAACCCTAAGAGACAAAACCTTTGAGGGAGGGAGGAAAATTAAAAACAAACAAAAATTTTGAACACATGTTTTATGCTGAAAGTAAATCAATTTTCGTACATATCTGAATCAGTGCCATTAGCACATGTTCTAAAATATCAATTGAAAGTTTTATATGTTGATTTGAATTATTTTTCATGTAAATCTTTAATGTCACTATGAAGATCTAAGAAATTTCTGCATATATCTTGAAACAAAAAGTGAGTCAAGTCCAGAAAACTTGTTTTTATTTTTTGACAATTTTACAAAACCTACGCGCGCGGCTGACGTTAAACAAAGAATTTAATTACTGCAGCCTAAGAGAGCATACAATGCTTTTTGTGCTTGTTCGTGCAATTTTTCTCTTGCTGTAAAAAAGTTTCCATTGTAATTAAAGACAATTCTCAAGTAAGAGTATGAGTCCTGAATTTCAATACTTTTCCCGTAAAATTTGAACTCATAGTTTGCTTTATTTTTTCTTTTCACTGAAAACAACAACTTTGGTTTTATTAGTATTAACACGTAACTTCCAAAAGTACAGTATTCTTCAAAATACGCAAGGACTCGTTGTAAACCCTTTGCAGTTTCAGACATTAAGACCGTATCGTCAGCATACCAAATTATGAACAATTTTATATAACATGTATAAAAATAAAATGATTCTTAACTTATATCGGTTACATTTTCTAGACTGTCTATATTATTGGAGATGAAAAAGTCTTCAAGATCATTCAAGAATAACGAGAATAAAATGGTGATAAATTTTCCCCCTGTTGTAATCCTTTCTCACATTTAAAGAACCCTGAAAACTCTTTACCTTGTTTAATACATGTTTTAATATTCTGATACATATTATGAATAACTGTAAATATTTTCCCTTTAATATTATATTTTTGTAATTTTTGCCAAAGTCATGCCCTCCATACATTGTCGAATGCACTTTTATAATCCACAAATGTACAGAAAAGTTTTTTTTATCCATTGAAAAATAAATAGAAATCAAAGCAAATAGGACAAATATGTTATCAACTGTAGAGTGTCCTCTTAAAAATCCTGTTGGGGATTTTGTTATGAGCTCAATATGATGAGAATATTTTGTTTATCTATTATTCAAAACAGAGATGAAAATGTTTTGCTAAAACATGAATTTAATGTTATGCCTATATACATATCAGGGTCCATCTTCGAACCTTTGTTTTCAAAAATTGCAATCGTTATACCAATATTCCATTCATCTGGGATAATTCCAGTATTCAAAATAATATCGAAAAGCCTACCATAAATAGGCATCATATCATCTAGTGTAGTTTTGTTATATTCATTTATTATTTCACCACTACCTGATGATTTTTCATTTTTAAACTACAAGCAGCGTCTTTTACTTCAGAATCAGTAATAGGTCCATTTTTAAAAGGTTTCAGCTTCATCTGACACATCATGAAAATCAATCTCGGGTTCGGGCTCATCTTCACGTGAGTCATTTGAGTTTCACCTTTCAAAATGGTCATATAAAGTTTACAATGATATATCACCGCTGTTACGCAATTTAGTGAAATGCCGTTGCCATAGGGGAAACCCCTATCTAAAATTTGCATTTTTACGCCATAGTTGTTTGGTCTACTGTTACATTTTGTCACTCTCTTTAACGGGATATCATATTGTGCTATATATTCATATAATCATACATATATTCAATTATATCAGAGTCAGAATCTAAATCAAATATATTTACAATTGTTTCATCAGGAACAATATAATTTGAAAGCGTACCAGTCTTAGCATTAAAGTCTCCTATTAGTGCAAATTACATTTATTTGTACTTAATAAAAATTACAATTCATTTTCAATTTGATCAAATGCTTCCACAGATGAGTACTTAGTGTTATCAGGTGGTATATACACACAGCCCATGAGAGTATCGTCTTCTAACAATAAAATGGATTTTGATATTTGTACCCATTTAATAAATTGACTTTCAGTTTCATGAAATTTCAGATACTTTTCCAAATATGATTTATACAAAATTGCTATCCCACCTGAAGCCTTTTTACATTTTTGACGATTTTTTTGTATAGAGAGTGTAATTTTTAGGAATATAAAGATAATCTTAATCAGTTAGTTTTGTCTGTACAAATACACAAATATCATTTTGTTCAATTATTTCAATAAACTCTGGAGATAATAATTTAGTTTTAAGTCCGCATACATTCTTATAACAAAATTTTAATTCACACAAAAGTTCTTTATTGTTTTTATTAGTTACACTATTTTGCTGCTTCAAACAAATCGTAAGTACCGCACCCCTAGTTTCACTGAGACACCGGCTGTTGGTTAACTGGAGGGGATTGTGTAGGATGAGGAAAGTATCTTCTGCCATCTATAAAAAGTTAATCATCCCTGAGAAATGCCATGCGTTTTTTCTTCCGGGCGTCTAACATAATTGGTATTAATTCCTTTCTTCTTTCGATCACCTCGATTGGATATTGGGCATGAACCACATATGTTTCATGATCTTTTAGTTTTTGATTCGCTACCTCATGCACGCGATTTCTGTCTTTTCTTCTTTCAAATTTGGCAATTATATTTCTTGTTTTCCTATTAGATTGCGCTTCAGTCTATGGACAACGTGAAACTTTATCTCATCATTGATTCCTAGAACATCTTTTATGAACGTTTGTACTTTGGCTCCTGTATCTTCCTGTTCGGTATTATTTTCATCATCTGGTATACCCTTTATTATCAAATTGTATCTCATCGAGCGGGTTTGTGATTCAATCATTTTTTCTCTAAGATTTCTATTCTCTTCTTTTAATCATCAATTTTCATTTTCAATGTGATTAATATGATTATTCAAATCAGAGACTTGTTTTTAGCAAAAATCAGTTTTGCCGCATTATTCTTGTAGCTGTCTTTTAATCTCGTGTATCATGTGTATGTCTTTATCAACTGTTCAACAGTGCCTTTCTGTTCTCACTAACCTTTGACTCAGCTCATCAAGGATATCAAGTTTTGCAAGTTTTTGATCTACGTCTTGCATAAATCTGTTAAGTCTCTCATGCAAACAAGATAAACTAGCGATTCCTTTCCCCCAGAATTTTCAGTATGACTACCTTGTCCGCCATCTTTTTTTAACTAGAGGATAATTCCAGAGAAAAATAGAGATGCTTGCAGTTGGTGCATATTTACAATCAATACTGTCATAGATGAATGCTGAACACAAATAGTTTGTTTCTGATACAGGGTTTTTAATCTATTCTTTAACAAAAGAATTATTTAAATTCTTTGCTGGAAAAGTTCCATCTTATCACTTATCTAGCTTAACCTTTAAAAAAAGCCCCACGTTTTACAACGTGCTTTTGGTGAATGACGTCACCGATCAGAATAAAACAATATATCAAAAGCAACAATGATTGATATCAAAATAATCCACAAAATGGATCTTCGTTATTATAATTTTACAGATTTCTTGTTCTTTGTCGAAAAATAAATAAAATTATTGACAATATTCATTAAAATCTATATTATTTAAATGTAACCGAATTACGTTCTGTCTTCAGAGAATTAAAAGGTAAGGGGAGTAGTTCATACCGGAGATGTCACTGTTTGTGCTCGAGTCGAGTGTATCAGAGTATCAAAACCATATCTTGTTCTTTCGAATGACATTGTCTTACGGTACACATGTACGTGTCAGTTATTTTCGATAATCTGTTTATTTTTTGTTCCGCCATTTGGGGATCAGTCTATTGAAACATTGAAGAGCTTGTACATTTCAGGAGCTTATCTAAATCATAATTGGTTTCCCGACAGGGCTCAACAACTGAGACACAGACACTTATCAAACAAGGCTTTATTTCTCCACGGCTAAATTTATCACAATGAATGGTCGATGCAACGATACCACGATATTTAAGTGTACTTGGCTTCGATACCTCTCACGTACCACTTGATTGTACTTCTGTTGTTTTTTTTATTTACTTTGTTGTGCATTTCTGTTGAGGTTTGTGTTAGTCTTGTTTCCTGGTTTGCTGTGCCAATCGAGTTGTCCTTTATTGGGCTAAGGTTTGTTTCCTTAATATCTTTAAGAAAATAACTATGAAAGTAGGTCAATGAGAAAAAAAATTCTGAATTGCTGATTCTCAAAATTCTTACATCGTATTGAATTAAAAGAACTATGATTTTGTCTTGTTTGAAACTATGTATATTGATTGATTATTTATCATGGTGAAAAACGTTTTATAAATAAAACACATAGGACCTTGCCTGTTCAAAATGAAATGCCCCCGAGGGTGGTCGGTGTAAAGGAAAAGACCGTTCGATTTCTTCGCCTGCAGGTTAAAAACCTGCTAATCGGGCGTTCGCTAAATGGGCAGGATGTATAAATACTCAACCACCCCGAGAGTAGCAGAGTTAAGAAATTGGTTGCTCGGTTTCTCTGCCAACAGGTAGAATTTCCTCCTAAAGGGATGTATAAATTTTCAACCCGTCTCGGATGGAAACGTTACCGTCGTGTCCCTTTTTGCAAAATGTTACGCTCTCAGTACGTTAAAAATCCTTTTGAAACAGCTCGTAAGGTGACCGGGCTAATTTTCCCGCCCCTACCAAAGGAGTCCCAATTTAGTATCTTATGGCTAAATAGGGACTCCTCCCAAATTAGTCCCTTTTATAATTTATTGTTCGATTACTTGTTCTCGTCATGAATATGCATGAAATATTCCTCACTGGACGTTAAACAACAATCCATCAATCAATCTAAATTAAATGTCGATCTTTTATAACATATTGTGGTCTTGCTGAAAAATAAATCACTCATTCCCGTCTCTCATAAATAATCAAACGCTTAAAAGAGAATTTCCGGTTCAATTCTGATTGGATAATCTCGCTGATTTGTCAATTACCAGGAATTTTAAAATTAAGTATGTTACGGGATAATGTACGCCTACACTTACGTAAAGATGATCAAAGTCGCGACCTTTACCACGTTTTATTGGGAAATGAATGAAAAGCTATTTATGGATTACCATTAATCTCGATCGCACGTTAAAAGTGAAGTTTATGCTAAATGCTTTGACCCATTGTGTTGCGAAGTACGAGGTATTCCCCATCTCACCTGAAACCTAACTATCATAATCGCTTAATTCTTCGGATACGTTCACCCGGTAAAAATGTGTCCCCGACTAAAGCCCCGTAAATTTAAATCACGCTAAGAAATAATTTATAAATGCTGTGCACGAAAAGCAAAATAAAGGGGGTCTCAGTGACAGCCCTTTTTCGCGCGATGCTTTGGAATATTGTAATTCGATATTATTGGCCATTATTTGGTTAATTTAGCGTTTGTCTCTTAATGTTAGGCGACAAACATTTAAGGCATTTTTAGGACGAGTACATGTAAATTAAACAAATACATAATTTTCAAAAGTTCGGAATAGGGATTTATGGGTTGGTTACGAACGGAGAATACAGCTGTTTGTAGCGGCAATAGGTATTCTCTTTTTGAGATATATGAAAGTTGTCATTTAGTGTAAGGTAACTATGTGTTATTCTCAAAATGGTCTACAGACAGACTTTCAGCATTACAGCCCGGCATGCCCTAACCAGAGAAATGTCCACATCCATCCCCTAGAAAACAAGGTGGGTCAACTCTGTAAGTCAAGTCCCGGATACTGTTTCAGAGCCGTGATATGATTATTCATGAGATATACCATCTGAAACGTTTAAATCACAAATATCTGAAGGTCGCCCTTAGATTTTCAATAGTGGACACATAAAAGGCTGTCAAAGGCCCCAATATAGAATGTGATGATATTCAAATGTAATAAATATAGGCTAAGTATGCAATGTAACACAGGTAACACTTAGGTATTTAATGACATCCACTGGATTATAGGTTCCTGATTTGGGATAGGAACACAAAGTATTTCGGGATTAGATATGTATATGAGTACTCAACTCTCTCTCAACCTGTGGGAGTTGTGTGACATACTGACATTAATTAATGCATATTAATGACTGAAGACGAAAGAACCCTGCTTTATACTAGACCGACAGGCTGAGTCGGATTTTAACGTGCCACCTCACGAAAGCAACAGTCCACAGGAAAACCTGCAACTTTACCAAGACACACTATTCTGACTCTGGGTCGGCCAGTCCTTGCTCTTACTCCCAAATGCTGCCTGATTAGTGGAGAGGTAGCAAATAACAATTCTAATGACTTTGGTTTGACACGGTGATCGAAAAGAGCAACTGCATCAGTTTTATTTTTTGAAGTCGGTTTATAGAACACAGACACTCACAAGAAACAATAAGATGTACCTACCTAGAACAGGTACTAGCTGTTTTTGACAGTTAGTCCAAGTCCAAACACATTTCATAAAACATGGTTCTCCTTTGCTAAAATTGCAGATCAATCAAAACAAGTTCGTCTTGATTTAGTGAAAATACCATTAATAGCCAAAGAAAACAAGGTTTTGTGCAAGTGCCGAAAGACAGCATGCATGAAATAAATTTTCAAAAAATATTGAATATGATTTATCTTTATGTTTATTATTGAGTAGAGAGTCATGACTGATACAAAAGAAGAAAAAATTCAAACATTTTAAATAATGTTGTTAACAAAACCTTTCTTTTTTTGTATAAGTAACTGCGTAAGTTCCAATAGGTTGTGTTTTAATAAACGAGCTTTATTTACCTCATATTTATAAAGTTTCTAAGTGATATCTCTTTTTTACCATTTTTCTGCAGTTGCATCCAAGCTGTAGAATTAAATGAAAAATATCTTTATTTCTATAACAGAATGTCAAAATATATCTATTCTCATAACAGATCTAGAAGTTCAAATTATACAATATTTCATTATACTATTTCCTGTACGTACATGGATTATATAAGGTTTATTCCGTCAAGAACAAATACTACGAACTTTTATTGTAGTATTTCTTCTTTTGGAACTTTTGTTATGGAGGAACTTGTTACATGACAGTTACTAATACCAAAAAAAAATCTAAAACATCGCTGATACACGGGCAAAGCGGACAAGCTGAGAATTATATAAACCGAATGTTGGAGTCAATTTTAAAGGAACCTGTTCTGATTTGATTCAAAGTAAGTCCTCTATAGGCTTAATTGTAGTGACATATTTAAAAAAAAGTCGGTTGTTATTAATTGCTCAGATATCAAGTATTATTTAAATCTGATTAAAACGAATCTTTGTAGAGTTTTGTCATAAATTGGGATTCATAACAGTATAGAAATTAGTCTGCAATTAAATATGACTAATAAATCCTAGAGTCAATCAATTGATCATCAAACATATTCATTTCTCGCAAGAATCAGACAGTAAATTATTCCTGTGTTTTTATGATTTCATCTTGTTTATATACTCATGCTGAACCTGTATCTGATTTGATACTCCCATGTTTGACCGATAGTGATGCATCTGGGATTTTTATTTGAACCAAGAGTTTTGACGGTCAAAAAAAATAAATGAATATGTATGCTCCTGCCTCTGGAATCCACCAGTCAAACAACGGGGGTGCTACTTGTATATATTTGGTTCATCCAAACAGACGTAGGAGCCGAGGTCATGAGGGGCAATTGCCCCTCAATTTTGAATGTCGGGGTGGGGTGGGGCAAAACTATGCTCTTTCCAACCCCCACTTATTTTCAAGATTACTTACAACTTCATTTAAAAGCTAACATACACAAATAATAATTTTAGGCACAGAAACCGGTCGAACTTTAGCCTACCACTAACTACTACTACTATTTTGGGGCTTTTCGCATTTAACAGTTTGCCCCTCCCCCCTTCACTACTCCTATGATGCAAAACTACTGATCAGCCTGATTGGAGTAGTTAAGACAGGAAAGAGTATGGGCTTCGTAACAGTTTGGCGACTTCAGTGGCGGTTTTAATTTGACTTCATTGGTTACATTTAGTGTAGCTTGTCAACTTCAACTTTTATATTTACCTTGAAAAGGGGTTTTTTCAGTGTTAAAATTTTTGACAGGTCTAACGGATTAATATTTACTGTAATTAATGGCTACATTCGGACAATCACTTGGATCACATACAGTAATTAACGATGGTACTCAGGTAAAAATGCCACACATGTGACACACATGGGCGGGAAATCACCCATGTGATACATGTTTGACACGCATGTGTCACATATGTGATTTCTTACACATGTGTCACATTTGTGGTGCACATATGTTTCACATGCGTATATTTTTACATGCGTTTCACATGTGTGGACCATATCACCCAGAAAAATACCTTTTTCTTATTCAAATTATATTCCAACTTTAAAACATATGGGAAACATGCGTAAATTTACACGCATGTGTCACATGTGTGTTACCACATGCGTGTTACATGTGTGGCATTTTTCATCTTGTTCACAAGCGTGTCACACGCATGCCATACACATGTTTCGCGCATGTGTCACATGCGGGGCATTCAGTTTGCTGGTGTAAGAAGTTGTTCATTACGCATCTGGTCAAAATTGCTGCGATCCAGGATTTGCGAGTGTCTGTGAACGTTATTTTTTTTATTCAGTTTAAGTTGATAAATGCATGCCACATTGGAGATCCCTAGTCTGGTAAAACAGATTACCTGTATATAACGGGTGTCTAACAATATTTGCAATGGTGAAATTTACTATGTGTATCAACAACTGATTCACAAATTAATAAAAACAAAATATTTTTTCGGTATAAAAAAAAGCTAAGAGAAAAGCTATTACTTGTTTTCTTAATCCTCCATACAAGTGAATTTAACATAGTTATAATTAGATTAACTTAAATATTTCAGTTTTGCTTATAAATATTAAAGTTTTTTAAGTTTCCCACCCCTAAACTACATAATTATTTATTTTCCTATTCATTTATAGAAGAGTGATTCAACATTGGTTATATTCAGTGGGTTCATGTGCTGGTACCGCCACCTATTGGAATGACACATTTGCTAACAACTTACCATTGGTTTTGATCCCAACACATCAACCATATTTTTTTCTAAATTCTCTAGGCAAGATTAATTCAACATTGATTTTGTTAAATTCTCTGTGGTTGGGGTTCTTTCCCACTCTTTTTTTAACAAATTTACTTTATGATGTTAAATCAAAAAAGAGCCGTCCGTTTGGGAAAGGTCTAGCTTTTAGTTTTTGTAAGTAATGTTTAAGCCTTGTGTGTTTGTTTCAAATGTATTTATAAATACGTTTTGTTAATAGAATAGATACTTCTGTTTGTTTGCTATTTCAGATGTTATAAGGCTTTAACATGATGTTCAACTGGAGTTCTCTAAATGAATATGATGCAGGGGTTGGCGGAGTTTGTCGCATATTTTGCGAAATGAGTTAATTTTGCAGATTACCGTTTTTTTTTTTTTTTTTTTTTTTTTTTTTTTGAGCTAGGTTGAACCAAGATGCATTCATTTCTTGTTATTGATGTTGGAATATGAAATATATTGATGACATGCAAAATTTTATAATGAATGAGTCATATTTGAATGAAGTGAATGACTATGACAGTTCAAATGATCAAGCATGATAATGATAAAAATCAGGAAGTTTTTTTAAATCACATGGTCCCTCCTTATTTGAATTAGTTATTCATATATAACACATGTAGTTCAGGAAATAAGTTAGGGATCATGATACACGTAAAGAATGGATATATTGAAAATTTTGAAGAAATTTATATTGTGTTTACTTACACTGATATTCGCAATACTAGTACAGGCCGCATATTCGGAAAGCCTTTCAGGTATGCATTAATAATAACTCTATTGTGAAGAAATAATGTATTCTTTCCAATGTTTTACCCAGACCTATAGTGGGGTTTTCATTAAAAAAAAGCAAAATATGAATTTATTCATAAAATACGACAATCGACCTCACCTATAAAAACGGAGAGCGAATAAAACTAAACATGTAATGAACGACTAACTGGCTTATACAGTTTGCTGGCTTGACACAAACACATAAATTATATGGCGGGTTTACACTTTGTTGTGACAGCTCAACCCTCCCTTAACCTAATACAGTGGTGTGACAAAAAAGCAATAATTTAAAAACATACGATTAACATCAGTTAAATGTATTTAACACTTGACATCGACACAGAAAACAAATAACAGTAACAGGTAATACATGATACAACAAAAGTACAGACCTCGAAAGAGTAATTGCAGTTTCTGTTTGCATCAATCAGAAACGTTTAATTGGATCTAGTGTGAAATATCATAAGCAGTCAAAGAAAACATGTGTGGTTGTGCAAATGCCAATATAAAAATATATAGTTATAAAGTAAGAAAATGTATTTCAAATTTTAAACTGTTTAGTTCAGCTATAAGATATGAGATGATACTGACCGGGACTATGGTAAACTCATTGAATGGTATTAACGGCAGTTTTAAATGAATGTTTTTTATACCTACGCCAGTTCACAGTTCATGTATCGCATGTTTAATTGATTTGATAGTTAAATAAACGAAAGTGGAGAATAAAAAAAGCGTTGACTGCCTCAGGAGAATGAAAGGACGAGTAGGAAAGGAAGTACTGGTTGTTGTAGCATCCAATGGCCAACTTTTTCGATATCTACGGAGAGTTCTTTTCAACTAAATGATAGGAATTCTCTATACACACTCCAAAATAAAGTATATAACACAATTACCGAACAAATCAAAGTCCATAAGACATACGGCAAAATAGGTATCACACCA
>JAULBM010170150.1:0-17873 GCA_032357055.1 Geukensia granosissima | reverse complement strand
AATCAGACGGTGCATTTTAAAAAATTCAGAAGTAGCAAACTGGAACAAATCGGAACAAAAATCAGTTGTAACCTCTCAACGATGAAGCCTTACTTTGAGGAATATTTTCAACTCTTTCAGAAAAAAGTGACGCACTTATTTTAAGTTTTTCTTAAAAAAACAAATAACAAAAAATAATGTTCAGGAGAATTAGACAACCATTTTCTGTTTGTTTATCTCATTTGTATCATACAGCCACAGCAGTGTCTTTAAACATGGAAATTTGTAATATAGGCAATAAATAAAGACGCACTTAGGCTTGCCCTAAACGTATGTAACTAACTGGAGTAAAACAAATACACATTTTACTTTCAGACTCATACATTTGCCAAGAAAATGTCAAAGATTGTCTGTTTGTTTGTAAAAATCGTTAGAGAACAGCAATCTCATTCGCGGGTAACAAAAATCAATACAATTGGCTCTTTTTATATAATGGTATATTCAGAAATGGAAAATCAAATGACAATAATTGTATTTGCTCTCTTACTCTGCATAAACATAAACACTAACTATCTGCGTTAAGGGAAAAATTACCTACGTCACTGACAGTGCGAAAAGATACACAAAATAAATATTTGAGAGTACAGTTAAATTTCGATGAAATGTTTTATATATTACGGCAAACATGATGGCGTTTTTTGTTTTTGTTTGTTTGGGGTTTTTTTGGACTAAGCTTTAAGGATCAAATATGTTGTTTATTGATCTATAACTTGTTAATTGCTCACCAAGACTAACACTGATTTGACGGCCACCAGAATCCTATAATGTGAATAAGATGGGACAGACAGAAACATGCTTAATAAGAGTGTAGTATTTAATTGATAACCAGTTTCATGTTTTATTCATAAAATTATCAATTAATTGAATAGTTATGGTCACAATATTACTTCTGTATAGATTGAGTATAAATATACATTTACTTACAATTTTCAACTATATTGTCAACAGTCAAGGAATGAATAAAAATTACTGTAATAAAACGTACTCAACAATTGGTGTTCATCACATTTGGATATAAAAAAAACTAAAAAGATCTGCTTCAATACTTCGTATCCAAATCTTTAACAATTGTACAGGAATTCAAACGTTTGACTTTTTCACTATTTGTACCAAAGTTATAGGTTTACAACTATCAGACCGTCTAAAGAAATTGATACATCAGTTGTTTGTAATGCAGATTACAAAATATTTGGTTTTGGATTTAAAGATTTCTTACTTCGTGAATTCAGTGAATGTGACATTCGTAAAATGTTTGATTTTTTGAATGACAGCAATTTTGTGGACTCGATGGAGGATGAACACGACTAGCCGACTTGTTTTTTGTACTCGTATAAAGCGCAATTAATTCAGGTACTCCTGCGAATTAAGAAAATAAAATAAACCCAGTCGATAAATTTCACCGCTATATCGGTGATAATTTGTCGTTGAATAATCCTGCGTTCAGGGATTATCTCGACCAAATATATCTGTTCGAACTCTAATTAAAGAGACCACAGACTTGAAAATTCTGCATCTCGTGCGTCACACAAAATCCTTAGAAGAAGACAAAAACACTCAAAGACCTTCGAAAAACTAATATGTCCACACTTTAAACAAAACCAGACGGTTTAGGCACAGTCAGATGAAAAGCACAGAAATTCACTTAAACACTCAAAGTAACAAACTTCGAAACAGCTTAAGAATTAATTAATGATCTCGAGATTGCTCTCGTCCATGTATGTGCAAAGATAGTCAAATAAAGTTCGGAAAAAGATATAAGCTTGGTGAGATAGTGTTTAACACAAATTCCCAAACCGTAAATAACAGAACGAAAACACTTGAAAACTTTGGAAATCGAAAAAGACCGTAAAAATATGTTATTTTGAAGAAACCGGGTCCTTCACATGCATTTTCCGTTTTGGTCCTTTTCGCATCGATAAAGGACTTCCTGTAACTTATTTTCACGACTTTTCAATGGTCTTATTGTCCACTTCATGATCTACCTAAAGTCGGTAGAAATCATCTCTGGACGGTACAGGTTAAGATTACCTATCTACTAAATTCATAAAATTTTATTGTTTTTAATATGCTCGAGGGCTGTCGAACCTATTAAATATACAATTTTAAGGTAAGAAAAAAATGATGTTATATTTTATATATTTTTGTATGTTTTTAGTATGGCACTATGAGAAGGAAACTGTAGTTTAACTGTATTTTTCTTGATGAACATTTTACTCCTTGTACCGTCCAGAGATAATTTCGTCGCCAAAAATGAATATTTTAATTACATAAAAGAGGCGCAGGAGGCTGAGCCTGTATCTCTCACCTGGCTTTGGGCCAATTAAAAAAAACAAACATTAATAACCATGTATCCATGTTTGTTGTTTCACTATAAAAAGGATCTTGCGTAATTTCTTCCTGTCGAATATTTTTCTGTTCGGATAAGTAGTTACAGAGGAGAACAATTTTTATGTATTGGCCAATTTGAAACAATGATCCTCCATGGCGGCCAAGTTTTTTGTTTATTGGGACAAAATGAGAAATTTTTATAAAGAAACTTCCATAAATGCCTCACATCAAATATTATTCTATTGAGAAGCGGGTTCAGAAGAGACGTTTTTTAGTTTCAGCCAATCAGAAACTATAATTGTCCATAGCGACTATGTTTTTGTCTGATGAAGACAACAATGATCAAACTTTTTAAAGGACCTTACATTGATGCTTCGTGTAAAATATTGTTATAATTGGCCAAACAGTTTCAGAGAAGATGAATTTGTTATGTTTCAGCATATCAGAAAAAAATTATCCATAGAGGCCATTTTTTTTCTCTGATCGGGTCGAAATGAGCAAACTTTGTAAAGGTCTTCCAATACATGTTTCTGTAAAGATTGGTTTTTTCTGGCCAAGCGCTTTCGGAGGTACGATTTTTTTATGATTCAGAAAATAGGAAACGAGAAGCGTCCACGGCGACTATAATTTTCGTCCGATCGAAAAAAGTTAGCAAGCCCTGCAAAGAACCTTCTAAAGTGTTTCCTGTAAAAGAAGATTCTATTTGGTTTTAGAGGAGTTTTTTTATATTTCAGAAACAAGAATTATCCATAGTGGCCATGTTTGTCGACGGATTGGGAAGAAATGAGCAATCTTTATAAAAGAATTTATATAGATGCTTCCTTTCAAGTTTGGTTAAATTAGAACCAGTCGTTTCAGATGAGTTTATCAAAATCTAAACGTGTACGGACGGACGACGTACGACGGACGTCAAGTGATGCCAAAAGCTCGCATGGCCTTTTCTAAAAAAGAAAACTTTATCAGAATAATTTCACACAGTAAGTTTGTAATAACCACATTGTCGTTTTGTTCTTTTCAGGGAAAGCTTGCAGATGTGTACCCTAATGCCCTTTCGATGTATTTGTTGAAAGAAGGAAAGTGGAGAATTCCAAAAGAATACATCAAATGGTCATTTAATTATCAATCACTGGAATTCATATATGAACAGGTATATTGTCTTTTAAGGCATACGATACAAATAACAATGTAGAACCAACAGTTCAAGGACCTCTGCGAAATGACAAACAGAAATTAGCCAAACCGTTCGTTCTATATTTTGCTATATTTGTGATGGTTTGTCTTTGAACACTACTACGACCAGGGAGCATCTGGACCAAATATCTCAGCAAACTAGAAATTAAAGAAACCACAGACTTTAAAAAATCAGATTTTTACTAGATGCCTAAACATTGACCAAAACAGAAAACTTGATACATTTGTACTAAGATTATCGACAAACGGGAAGGATTCAACTTTCCTATGGTAAACTTTCCATTGCAGTAGTCAAATATGATTGGTCGTTTTGTCGAAATGACGAAAAGTATATCCGAATAAGTAATGAATTGTTAAATGACGGTTGTTAAACAACATATTTATGAGTCACAAAATCTAAAATTTGGGCCAGAAAAGGTGCTTAACGTACCTATTAATTTCTATTTTCGAGAAAAACTTTGCGATTCTAAATATGCAGTTATTTATTGCAAGAGACATTTTGTTTTCTAATTTCCCAGTTTGAGACAATCGTGACTACAACGTTTTTCTCTATAGCATCATTTATACTTCAAGAAAACTAGTGATGGCACGTACATTTTAAAGCAACCATATTTCATGAATTTTTTAGTGAAACATTTATAAAATTGCAATTCTTAATATACGCGGTTTTCATTTCTGGAACTTGTCAAAGGTTAAATATTAACTCATTGACGTTAAAAATACGATAAGCACTCTCATATAAATCTGTAACATATAAATTTGCAAAATATCTCACTTGGTGAAAGACTCAAATATATTACAAATATTTCTGAAAAGATTTTATACGTTGATATTCAGATGTATAACGTATTTTGATTGACAGGATTTAAAACAGGAATTTGAAAAGGGTTTATGGCAGGAGCTTGAGGAAATTACTTGCAGCTCATACACACCCCCAAAATGGAGGACAATGGGTAAATATTTTAATATTCGTCTCAAAATCATGAAGATGGCAATTTCAAATAAAATAAAATTAAGGTTCTAAAAATTAATTAATTTTACAAAAATTGGATATTGTAGTTGTATAATTGAAAATTATTATTTCTTAAAATATCAAGTCTGCGAGTCTTTCTGGAAAGTTACCAAATTTTTTTAAATGTAACTGCCATATTATTTATTTTTTTATTCCAATTGATTGCAATTTATCTTTTGATTTCATTTGTATATGGTTGCTTAATGTACATTTCATGAGCTGAGTTTCTAATGTTTTGGCTGTTCATTCTTGACACAATAACAAATCCTGAAATGTGAATTTAGAAAGAGATTTATCCATCTTACTGTCAACCAAATTGGGTGTTAAAAATATCACAAGTGTTGTAGTTTGTCCTGTGCTCGTGTAAAAATTATGATTTTTATGAAAAACTACAGTTTCGATAATGTTTTTTGCATTTCCGGTACCGCTAAGCTTATATTTACTTACATTGCGTATAAATATATACCAATAGATATGAAATCTTTTAACATAATTTCCTTTCTCTAAAATTCATAAATCCTTTGAGCAAAAACAGGTATAATGAAAAACGACAAAATTTTCAAATTTTGCTAATGAATGGAGAAAACGAGCGACATATATAAAATTCCGAAATATACAAAAGTAACCGGAAGCTTTTATCCATTACATTTTATAAGAATAATGAAGAGTCCATCACAAAATTTTTTAAAAAATTAGTAAAAATGGAGAGCTCAGTTCAAGAAACGTACATTAGCTCTTTTCAAACAAAAAAAGGTCTGAGAGATTTCCAGGAGATTAAACAAGTTGGAATTTCAATATTTTATAATTAATCTTTAGACTCCATTTTTAGACTCTATTTAACTGCAATTTATCTTCTGCTTCCATTGTACATGGTTACCAAGTATCTTTCCAACGGCAACAGGCAATAGAGACTTCCACGAAATTAACCGAAGTTGGGATTGTCAGGTTATTTAATTTTTAAACTCCATATGAGGGCAATGTATCGTCTCAATTCCATATGTATGGTAACTGAGCAGTTTTGCAAAAAATTGACAGATCTGACAGACCTCCAGAAAATTGGTTTGAAATCCCATTTTGTTTAACCTCAAACTCCATTTTGTTGCAATTTATCTCTGACCCCATTTGTACATGATTGCTGGGTATGTTTCCAAAAGGAAATCTTAACTCCCCAGCTTGAAAATTGATTGGCTTCCAAAATAAAGGAATATTTTTCTTAAAAAACCTTTAATTATGTTTTTTAATTTACCTAAAATGTTTAATAAGGAATATGTCTCATACTTATTTTCCATACATATTATTATATACATATATAAATATTCAAATATTGGATAGACAATAAAAGAAATTTGATAGCCAGTAGACTAGAAACAGAATTTTTTTATCAAAGCCCTTAAAATTATTCTTGACGAAAATACATTCAACTATGACGGCAAACTGCATAGACTTAATCAGGGAACTGTGATGGGTACCAAAGTCGCACCATCATACGCAAAGGACGAGGGTCGTTAAAGCCCATTTTTTGGCCCAAGAAGTTGGCTAAAAATGGAAATTGGCTAATATCTATAATTTTATATTTTTTGTATTGAATGATGTCTATAAAAAGAAAATGTCTATAAAAAGAAAATCCAAAAGAATTGTTTGTTTAATTGGTTCTACAATAGTCACATGACACATAAAAAATGCTTTAAAAGTGAAAATACTAAGAAATAAATTAATTTGGTGCAATATTTGATACTATTTTGTCGATTTTAATATAGATCGCACAAAAACATCACAACCAAACTTTGCACAATTACAGATCTATCAAGTACAAAGATTTGGTTAAAATATCTTCATGATGTTTTTGTGCGATCATATCTATTTTGAGGAAAACCCCTCCAAAAATTGAGTATTTTTACCGAAAATGTCAAATTCTTTTAAAAATAGTCAAATATACCCTTTCATTTTGTCGAAATGCCGAAAAGTATAAAAGAAAAAGTAATGAATTATTTAAAGACGATTATTAAACAGCATTTTCGCAACAACATAATTATTGTGGCACAAAATTTAAAATTTTGGCCAAATATGGCGCTTAAATAAAGTATATAACACAATTACATACTTAATCCTTTGCAAATAAACTAAATATAAATACTCGGATCTCCCCATCTCATAGGTTTTGCCGGGGAAAAAATAGGAACTCGGTAAAAGGGGTATTCCTTGATCTATAAATTCATAATCCGTCCTAGGGAGAAGTTAAAGACGCCCCGTGTTTTGGAAATGCCACGTTTTTCTAAACCCCTTGTAACAGCTCATTTTGAGTTGGTGGCGAGTTACGATAAATTGTCCAAACCTATCCAACACGTAACTTCTCCAGTGTCAGTTTAAAAGTCCCCCTTTCAGGTCCCCTGCTCACAGTCATCATATTCATTTGTTGTTTGTAGCTTTTTTCCGTCATGGATATGTCTGAAATATTGCCTGTTGGACTTAAAGCAACAATCAATCAATCAATAGATTTTATAATATCTGGTACCTCGTGGACAGCGGAAAGACTAAAAACAGTCGAAATTGATGTTTCATGCCCCATTTTATCTCGATCACTCCCACCTCCATGGACCTGAATATGGTTTTCGGTTGGGTTATTTTTTAAATTTTTTAAACAAATACGTAATCATACTTCTATTATATAAAATAACCAATCAAACAGCTGTATTTGTAGCATAACTCTAAATATGAAAATTGTCTCATATCAAGGGCATAGTTTGTGCGAAGTGGAGACAGCGTTTGAAAATTCAAGCGAAAATATGTTTCAAGGTTGATTAATTTCTTAGTATGACTACTGCGCTTATGGTATTTTGTATTAAAATAAAACTGGTATTTGCAAGCAACAATCATGCTATTCAAGCTTTTTAGATATAAATATAAAAATAGGAGATGTGGCATGATAAAGTCTCAAGGTTGTGCTTACGTACAAACATAAAACTATTCAACCTTTTAGCTAAATCAGACAAATGAGGTATAGTTGAAAAGTAAGCTTTTGAAAATATGTATTCTTTTAAAATTTAATTGCACATCAAAGAATTTAGAGAGCAGAGTAATAATTTTGATAAAGATGATTTAGTCTTTATCATTATTATCTTTGTCGTCAAGGGTCTACCATTTGCACTAAATAAGTCATTGTGTTTACACATTTCTGAAACGGTTTCTACCATTTGCGTTTATATCTCAACTATATCTGGTTTTTACAGATCTTCTTAAATATTCACCTTTTCATTTGACATAAATGCTGGAGGCGTAACAACTGTAGCCTAAATTGTTAGATTAACTGCTTTGAGACGTTTTTCTTTTTTTATTTTACGTCATTAACGTTCATAGTCTTATGTCAAGGTTTTTGTGAATAAAACGGCATTTTCTTTAATGTTTGCACACGTACAAAGAAGGCTTCTTGACACGTGGAAATTTTTTACTGTTGGTCACATCCTGTCATAGTTTACACAAACCTTTAACGCCAAAAGTGACGTTGCCTGAACCCTATCAACTACTTCTACGTCAAAAATTAAGGAATCGCCAAAAATAATAAAACATATAAAAATTGTATTGGTCAAGTTATTGTTCTATACAATATTAAAATGGCATAAAGTGTAAAGTTGCTTTTTTTTAATTTTATTATTTGATCCAATATTTAGCCCTCGGTGCTTTGAGAAGAATAATTTAGCTTTGGCTGACAAATTTTTCTTACAAAAAATTACATTTCAAAATTTTCTGGCTCACGAAGCAAACGATAAAAATTTTCTGTTCAAAATACAATTAATTTACCCCTCCTCCTCCACCAGATAATTTAACGGTACCTGCGTAATGTTAAAGATGTCAACAAAATAGGATTTTTAGTTTTATTTTTAAATGTTGGTGAAACTAAATAGAATTATGTTATAATGTCAACGTAATGGCTTTATTTAAAACTATTTCTGATATTTCAATATCTGTAAAATATTGAATAGTGTGCTTTTATTACTGAGTAAAGTAACGATAAAATTATCATTTTATAGATTTCATCTCATCCGTAATAACAGTGACAGCGAATGTGTTGCACACCAGCTAAAACACACTTTATGAGTCAGTTAAGTATATGTTTTTTTCTGCTGTATTGACATATTTAAACCGAAGTCAATTTCAGCTTTGGACCGGGATAATGGTGGTGGTACTTGCACTTTTTTCTCGGTCAGATTTATTGTGCGGGCTTAACGCTTCCGAAAGTAATCTGTGCTACCAGATTATTCACTTGTGTTAAGTACAACACAGCCCGATCAGAATACAGCACAATCAGAAACTTTCTTGATACCCAATCCCCTCAAAATCACAGTTAGAATGTTTTTAATATCCAAACACTCATTTCCCCAAATCAAATGAGTGGTGTCTTATTTGTTTATTTTTAAAACTCTACTTTATTGCTTTGCTCGTAGAAAGTATTGAATTATTTACACTATATCAATAAGCGTCTGATCAAACTTATTTTCTGGATTTTTTATAGGTATTTTACATTTTCGTATAACAAAACTACACCCTGTTTTATTTGCTATGTCTCCTTCTTTCTTCGTTTTGTGCAATGTGAAACCATATTTGGAAACGTAGCTAATTCTTAATAAGTACTGCCAAGGAAATTCTATTTGGAACTTAAATGTAAAAAATGTAAATTTTCTTATTGAAATTTTTAGTAAAACCGCTCTGTACTCGTGCCTGGATCAGCTGTTCAACAGTACGATATGTCAGGTATTTTAAATGATTGCAGCACATCGTTGGAATGCGTACATGCAGCTATCTAAAACATGTTTTATATTTCGTCTGAAACAGATACAACATTTTCATCATAAGCCTTTTTAAGCAAATGTTTTTCTTCAGGACATAAGGTTATCTGGCATTTTTTATTTCGGTTTTTTGTTTGTCTCTTTCATTTTTTTTCTATTTTTTGTATGTATGGATACGTATGGTCTTTGGGGATTATTTGTTTAACATTTAACAAAAAGTCAATGTCATATTTATCACTCGGTTTGTAAAACGTATTTTTTTGTTACTTTATTGTAGGCAACGAAGGTAGGCATTTATTAACATTCCAACGATGTGCTGCAATATTCTTTATTTGAAACACCTGCTCTTGACATGCATGTCAATTTTGAAAGATAAAATAACAAAGTAAATTTATAATCTTCTACAGTTATGGCCGTTGAAGAAGAGAAAAGTCGTTCTGTATCGGAGTCCTTCGATGTGGAAAATATGGTGGAAGAAACAAGCACTGTGAAACAGGTCAGTTTAGAAGCAGACGACAAAGATATTGATGGCGGAAATGCATGGTTTGTTTTAGCAGGTAATATTCAACGAAAACCACACAACTCATCAAAAGCAGACTTAATTGCAATTATTGTCAATTGATGATACCCTTTTGTTGTACCAGATCATATTTCCTTTTTTCTCCACCCAATTAATTGTTTCTGCTACTTTTTTGTTTCATTTGGCGATGCCTGACTTCGTATTTTGCATTAGATTCGTGCACAAGATACATTACGCCGGAACATCTGAATTGCCAAATAATTCAATGCGTACCATTTTTGATCTAATGTTAAAACGTAAAATGAAAATGAAACAAAATTAAAATCAGCAATCAAATTCATTGATTAGCATTTCTGAACCAATGAGAATTTACCTTCGAGAAACTTTAAATGACTTATAGTATGAACAGATATATTGCTCTGAAGGCGAACTCCAAAACCAATTACAGAAACAGCAGTAAAAGTGTTATTGATTTGCTCTTTTTCTTTTTTTCTGATTTGATGCACAAATTCACTTTTATGACCTGCTTCCCCCAGAATACTTGTCTACAAACAGGAGAATCTTTTACATTTTATAAGGTTGGTTTGATGCAGTCTGCTAAAGTGTCTCAAAATATCATTCATTTCGCCAATGTTTTAAGTTTGAGAATGACATTTCCATTCACGCAACAGTTTTGAGCAGGAACCATGTTTCTGTGCATAATTTAACTGTTTAAATCTTTTGTTCAAGGTGGAACTATGCTGTTCTGTGTTTTCGGTTCAACAACGAAAGGTTTGGGAATTTTTTTCAATGGTTTCATAGAAGAATTTGGTGCCAGTTCATCAATAACAAATGTTATTCCTGGTGTTTTGCAGGGTACAAACAGCTTATTAAGTAAGTATCCAAATGATTACTATATAACAGTTTGTAGAAAGTGTCTGTAAGAAGTTCCGTCATTTGTTTTTTTTCTATCGCAATGGTGACAATGTAATCCGCACCCGGATTATATTTATGTCTATACAACTTATCTTCAGAGTAACCTTCGTGCGGTTTTCTTATAATCACGCATCTCTTATTTTAAAGGCATTTCTGATTTTTAAAAAAAATATATTTTAGTTTGCAAACAATTCTTGTGAGTTGGTAGAAGTTGTACTGGCTTTTTATTGTATCATAGAGAAACTTGCATAATAAACGAAGGAACAAAATACTGGACAATGTAGAGGTCTCTGCAAGAAGAATAGTTTTCGATGGTCTTATTTGATAAAAGTGCAAGATAAAATAGTGCCCCATGATATATTTTCCACTACGGCTATTGTTCCCTATGATAAAGTTAGACGACGGAATAAAACACATTGATGATCATGAAATGTTGTCCTCTTGGTTTTTCCTGCGAAATATATAACGCAAAGGACACTTTTACACAGGACACTTTTTGGGTTGACAATATTATAAAAAAAAAACATTTTTGTTTAACAGCTTTGCCTGTACTGACGGTAGGTGTTCAGTATTTCTCTACAAGGCAGTTGTGCATTGTTGCTGGTATTCTGTCGAGTGCTGCGTTAATTGTGGGAAGTTTTGCGAACAGTATTAACATTTTAATAATTACAAACGGTGTTATGATAGGTAAGTATAATATAAACATAAGCATTAGCAGATTAGAAACGAATGCTTAGCAATTCAGTGGATGTCTTTGTTTTAAAGTTAACATGTTACTTGTTTTACATTTTATACTTATCTGGCCGATAGGTGTTACATTTATATATCGTCACATTTTGTGAGTGGTGGCCGTGAATGTCTTGTGTGGAAAACTGTTCGCTCTGATTTTGCTTGAAAAAAATCTAAAATGTACCTTGAAAAAAAATAACTGACTGACACATTTCCTTGTAACAGAAATGTCTTGCCTGCAAAGTGGGCAAAAAAAATAATAAGTCTGATCAAGACACAAATCCTAACACCACTAGGAAATCTTTGTAAAATGAAGTGGTATAATGAATATACCTGGTTATCGTAGCCATCGTGTTAAAAAAAATCAAACATCTTGTAACATTGAAACTTTCTCTGTCGAAAAAAAAAATAAATAACCGAACAAATCAAAGCAAGGCTTGAACGTGTTTTCAAAGTTTGAAAATATACCTAGCTCAAGAAAAGATTACAAACTGTGCAACCTGATTTTGAATGTTAAGTTTTTTTGCCGAATATGACCTTTTTTATTTTATCAGTTTTTTAGCATATTTTTAAATAAAAATTGTGTCTTCAGGCAAATAGAACTTCATATCTGGACAAGTTATTGTGGGATGCACATACTACTAAACTTGACTATTGTTTCTCGGACGAAGACATTATTAGCTCCATGGAATCAAGATTTCAACACTTTCAAGGTCATTTCCCTCTATGGGCCCATATTACAATGATTTGATATTCGTTCCTTCCGTCGGATTTGGCTTCCCATTTCGATTTGTTTGGATTTGAGTGCTTCTTTCGCAATATTTTAATCTTTGACTTCCTATGTTTCGGTTCAAATGCTACTGATGAAAGGTAACTCCTTGAAATGTACATAAAGCAGACCTAAATTTCCCATATTTCTTTAACATTGGTAATTTTTTATTTTGATATCATTTTTTATTTTTATAACTTTCATTTGGTCCATTATCCATTTACATAATATATTGCATATTCTAATTAAATCTAGAAAAAAATACAAATATATATTCAAAAACCAAAACCATTCTTTTATTAATTTTCAGGAATGGCATATGCACTTATTCAAGGACCATTATTGTATCTAAACAGTCTTTATTTTGTAAAAAGACGTAATCTAGCTCAGTCAATCACCGTGGCAGGATTTAGTTGTGGCGGGGTGATTTTCCCGCCAATTTCCTCATATCTGATAAATGAATATGGACTCAGAGGAGGAACTTTAATTACAGGTGGTATCCTTCTTCACATCATTGCTCTAGCACTTCTGCTGAAACCAAAGGTTTTATCAACGTCAATATATATACAACAGGGACAAAACAATGCGAATGATGAAAGAAACATTTTATTACAGCTGACTGCAAAAGATGGTGATATCTTAAACCATAATGAATTTCACGATGAAAGGGAAAGAAACAATAGTGAGACTTTACCGAGTGAAAGAGAATTTAGGATAAAAACAACATCATTTTCTGAGCAGAATTTGAACAACAATGCCAATTTAGGATCTATCAATAAAATTTTGACTAAATTATCATATTCAAATGTCACGCGAATGTTAGGAGAAAGTGACATTATAAGCCTGTCCATTTCTGACCTTCATGGTGACCATGTTGGATCGTGTGATTCTATCAAGAGTTCCACATCTGCAAACTGCTGTGCAAAAGTGAAATTCCTCGTCGACTTCAGTGTTTTTAAACAGTGGTTTATGTGTTATTACTTATTCGTTTATTGCATTGGAAGCATTGGATCAGGATATTTAATCATTTTTATTGCACCACTTGCACAAGATTGCAATGTTAGCAAAGAAAGGATTGCAAGTCTTGTTTCCATTGTGAATTTTTGCGATTTTTTCGGAAGGCTTATAGGTGGCGTAATAACAGATAGGAATATCCTTAAGAATCATCAGTCTGTGATATTTACTTTATTTATAACTACAGTGACGTTGGCATTTACACCACTGTATAAAGCATACTGGCACTTTGTGGTTTTTGCAATTGTTAGCGGGTTGTGTTCTGGTGGAATTTTTGCACTGACGCCATCAGTTATTGTAGATTTTTTGGGACTTGAAAATTTTAGGTCGGCAATGGGAATATTTGTACTAGGTCAAGGAGTCACGATGGGATTATCAGCGCCATTTATTGGTAAGACGGTGGTTAAATGTCTGAAATTTAAAGCATTTGATACAGCTAAGTGGTATGTCTTTAGCCTATATCTCTTGTCAAACCGTAGTCGACATTTCAGTTTGTCTCGGCTGAGGCCGAATATGCACACAATATCTCGATTAAGCTATTGTCCGCCTTCATGTTTGGCCTTTACTATCATAAACATTCCACTGGAAAACTGGACAACTTCAGACACTATTCAAATATTCGTTAAAATCTCTACCAGTCAAAACAAAAAAGGGAACTTTTCAATACTATTTTTATATACATGTATATAATATATTGCGTATGCGTGATATTTGAGGCTAGCAGTCTTGAAATGACAAGACAAACTCAAATCTTTGTTTTTAGTGTTTGAAAAATATTAATATGACAAAAAGGAATTATAACTGCTATTTTAAAATTATTGTGTTCGAATACAAAGATTTTTCAATTTTTTATGAATAATTTAAAACAAATTATTTTAATGAAACCCTTTGGTTTAGTGTGGTGTTGAGTCATTTAGGTCCCTGTGACCCATCTCTGGCTGTGTATTTTAAACATGTTACAATCCTCTCATGTCATTTCAAAAACCTTTCCTAGAACCATAATTTTAAACAAAATATTGTTTTGATATCCTTAATAAATTTGAAATTTGCATAAAATGCACCTTTTTTCTTTATCTGATGGAAAATAGTTTTTAAAGTATGTGTTTTATTTTCCAATGTCGGATTAGATTCTTTGTTCACATGTCTTGCATTGCTAAAATTATTCAGCAACATTTTAATTATTTAAATGTCACTATCATTGTCTTAATTCCATGAGCACCGTTCAACAACATCTTTAACCCCGCCACATACTTTATGTGCGTATTCCAAGCCAGGAACCTATAATTCAAAACATAGGAAGCCCGAGATCCAAACATTATCAGCTTACTAAATCGGTCATACAAGCCTTTGTTTGGCCACGTACAAGTAGTTGGTTTTTCACGTTTTATAACCTTTCTAAATCCACAGCCTATCAAAACAGGTGTATTTTTTTAAAATGTCAAATTTCTTTTAATAAACTTTGTATGCTACCTGTCTAAGACTGGTGGCTTTCTCTTGGTACATTCGACTTCCTCTATAAAAATTGACAGACACTGCAGGCATTGAGCCAAAATATTGGTGATAAAGTTTATCAGATACCTGCCAAAGATCTTTGGTTCTCTCCGGGTATTCCGTCTTCCCCCAGCAGTAAAACATATCGATGCTTTATGACTGAAATATTGTTTAAAGTTGCGTTAACTCCCTAACAAACAAAAATGCAAAAACGGCGAACGTGGATTGAACAAACAATAGTTAAATAGGTTTAGTACTATTAAGTCTTTTTTTTTTGCTTTATACAGTATGATACAGCAGTTAATAACATTTTACTTTTTCGTTTCAGGTTTTCTCCGAGATTCCACCGGGACATATGTAACATCATTTTATTTTCTGTCTCTGTGTGAATTTACTTCTGTTGCAATTTTAGTCATTGGTCTGTTAGTCAAACCAAAGTCTCTTAATTAAATTGACATTCAAAAACAGAGATAACCAGTACCTGAACTTTTATGCCAATATTTATAGCCCAGTGATCAGACTGGGGGGAAATTAAATTTATCACATATTGTTTTGCAGGTAGTAATCATTTAAATTATAAACCCCGAATTTATGGTGGGATTGCCAAATAAATTGTATGCAGCAGCTGTTCGTGCAGTTGAATTTGAGTAACACGACGGGTGCCACTAGTAGAGCAGGAGTTGCGTACCCTTACGGAGCGCCTGAACCCGTTCTGGTTTTTGTAGGATTCATCTTACTCCAGCTTTAGTTTTTAGTGTAGTGTTGTGTGTTCTACGTTTGTCTTGTCTGTCTTCCGACTTAACGATTTCTATCTGCCCCTATGGTATCTTCGAATTCCTTTGACTACCTTTGTTTGGTTTCGAGTTCTTCATCTGCATTTTGGAGAAAAGTCAAGCTCTCAACACGGTAAAGAACCCTTGCATCAACTCGTTACCTACCCACTGAAAATGGTCTCTACCCAAAAGATTTTATTGGTTTTTAAACTTTTACTTTTTTAAACCTTTTTCATCACCGAATACAGAAAAAGATGACGAGGTATTATTGTTTATTAGACACTGTCCAAGAGGTCAAAATTACAAACATCTACAGGTTGCCCTAAGGCCTTTTAAAGTATGGGCGAATTTTTGAAAAATGAAAAATATCTATAAGCCTACCTCCCTAACCTATTTTATGATGAATAGAAACAGAGATGTATTTAAATGTGGCCTCAACTGTTATCTTGGGTGAATTTTGACAGGTTACAACCTATTTTCTGTGTTTGTATTTTCTTTCGTTTTAAGTAATGACGGTCATCTTTGATTAAAAACAAGAGAGTTGATAATTGCAAAAAGGACGAAAGTAAATAAGTCTATAAGGGATTGCATTAGGATTTTTACTGCTTTGCGTGCAATTCAACTTTTATTAATTTTTGTGATTTGTTTTTGATAACACCATAATTGATCGCGTTATTTTCAAAAATAAAGTGTTTTTTCTGGGATTAAATAACAGGGATTTTTTACATTTATTTAACACACTTGGACTTGCTATCCACAAAACATGGTTGTATTAGTTTTATATTAGTGTTATAAAGGAATCTTTCACTTATTGACATTTGAAATTGGAAGTCAAAAACCCATTATTTGTTTTTTTTTTCTTCCTTGAGACCTTATCCATAAATTTTCGTGGCAATTAATAGATGATTTTCGAGTCGTTGTCATTCCGGTTACGGTTAGGTTTTTTTATACGTCATAATCACGTGACTTTTGGAAATTGTCCGGCATGGTTACTTCCGGTTCTACAGTAAACAAAAGGTAAGTGAGGCTATCTAGGGTAAGGGAAAGCTTTATTTGGTTAATATATAGATAATGTCATTCACTGTGACTTTTTAAAAGTTCTTTATAGAATTTATAGCAGTATATATGCATAATTGTATGTTTTTTTGTCGTATTATGGTTTCGCGCTCTCTATCTCATACGTCGTCTGCATCAGGAATCAGAATAAAATGGTTGGGAAAAATTGGTGTTGTGTGCCCCTCTGTAAGTCTGACGAACGAAAAAGAGGAAAATATCCCTTTATGGACACTGTAAAGTTCTTCCCTTTTCCAAGTCAGAAAAAATTTCAAAAATTAAGAAAGAAATGGCTTGATCAAATAATGAGACCAGTGGATTATCAACCTGACCGGAGACACCGAGTTTGTTCACTGCATTTATTAGATGGTGAACCTACAACAGTAAACCCTGTGCCCACGCTTTTCGCCAGAAACAACTTTGGGACACCAATTAAGACACGCAAACAACGAAAAATTGTTGAAATGGTAATCTTTACAAATGATAATAAAAAGAAGTCGAGTGACTGTTAACTGAGTGTAAACCCGTAGTATGCACCCCTTATGTGGTACGTCACCGTTGCCCATGCGCAATCACTGAAACGCAATAAATATCCTGATTGGAATGTACACATGGACTCATCCTGCATGTGTTGAAATGCACTTGTATGCGCTTGCACTTGCCTGTCTCGTAATGCGTAAGCATAATTAACCTTCTTGAACCATCGATGCATATACTGAACACGAACCTGCATCAAATGTAGAAAATTTGACGGTGATGGTATATGCGCACACGGGAAAAATTCCCTAACTTCAGGCCCTTATGATAGACTACATCAAGTGTGAATATAACTACCAGGATATGACACAAAACTGACATGAAGCAAATTAAAGAGAAAATCCTTTCTTATTTACTTTCCAATGGCCACACCATGAAATTTAATTGGCTACGCATGCTACATGTAAATTATCAATGTTCCATTTAAGTCAAAATTTGGGAAAAGACCGACCTAACATTATTGTCAATGTTTTTGGTCTCCGGTGTCAAATGATATTTTCATTTTGACCCCTGCGATATTATAACCCTGGGGTCAATATTTGCTGTGAAATAATGACCCCTTATAACATTCTGATCTCCCACTGTATGATATATTGACCCCCCTGAAAAGAAACTGAAAGGGGTTTCAATTTATCATTATCTTATGACTTGTGACTGCACTTCTTCTCCCTTTAATTACAGTCCTTCTGGTCATGTCATCACGGGTGATCTGAATATCATT
>JAULBM010170040.1:0-17873 GCA_032357055.1 Geukensia granosissima | reverse complement strand
AAGATTTTTTTAAAAATTCACCCCCGTTTTCTCTATTTTTAGTCTGGCAGCCATTTTGTTTAGAGCTCGGGGTCATCGGACACAATTTTAGTAAAGAACCATCCAAGGGCCATTCCAGCCAAGTTTGGTGAAGATTGACTAAATACTTTCAGAGGAGAAGATTTTTAAAAATTTCATCCCCCCTTTTATCTATTTTTAGCCTGGCCGCCATTTTGTTCGGAGGTCGGAATTGTCGGACATAATTTTGGAAGAGGTCTACCCAAGGACCATTCCAGCCAAGTTTGATGAAGATTGGCTCATGCAGTACTTTCAGAGGAGAAGATTTTTTAAAATTTCACCCCCCTTTTTGCTATTTTTAGCCTGGCGTCCATTTTGTTCAGAGGTCGGGGTCGTCTGACACAATTTTGGAAGAGGACCACCCAAGGACCATCCCAGCAAAGTTTGGTCAAAAATGGCTTAGCGGTTTCAGAGGAGAAGATTTTTCTGTAATTGTGGACGAACGACGGACGGACAGAAGGACGCCGGACGCCAAGTGATGAGAAAAGCTCACATGGCCTTTTAGGCCAGGTGAGCTAAAAAGAAATTATTTTTGTTCGAGGCAAAAGGGTTTGATCCAAATTGAACAACATATTGTTTTTGTACAAAATGAGTTGATTACTAAATTTTTCAATAAAAAAAATTATTCCAATCTTGGTAACTTACAAAATGATTGTTATCTTCTCATTTATATGGGAAAAGAAAGAAAAATGTTTGCCACCCCCCCCCCCCCCACCCCACCCCCAAAAAATACCACCAATGTCTTCTCTTAAAAGCCTTAACAGGGAATGTATAGCCCTAATTCAAGTAAATATGGCAAAGATAAAACTAAAATAAAAGGGATATTATAACTGATGACTCCATTCAATGCAGAACTCTTGCAATAGCTTCCAATGAGTGCTCACTGGATGGCCTTTGGCTCATTCCAAGTAGGTCACCCCTACCTCTCAGTCTAATTTTTGCAATTTTTGATTTACAATATCTTACAGATGTTGAACAACAGTCAAATTAAAAAAAGACATTTTTTAAAAATTATCAGTAAGGAATTGTCTGGAAGTTAATATTTTCATCAGATGTTAAAAATAAAATAGAACAAGTGATGCTTTCTTGTTTGTATATAGATATAATAATGTTTGCACATGAGTATGGTCACGACATCTTGTCTGGACAACAATATTAATCAAACAAGTAAAACTGGAGGTTAAAAAACTGAAACTGTGAATAATTAAACACCTCTGTCTATTGAAACAGCCTAAATTTGTCAAATAAAAAACCTGTTGTCACACGAGAATCATGAACCATATTTTATATATAATTAATATAAATGACTCGACACCTTCATGCTTCCTAATAATATATGTAACCCTGAGGCAGTGAACAGCTGATCATAGTGCCACCTACATGCTGTAAAATGCTGTGGTGGTCACCTGCACCAATCTTAGCACGGACATATCACAAGTTTGTTGCTCTTAATATTCTATTACTATTATGAAGAATCATAATTAGCTCTTACAAAAACTTTATTTTAAATTTTACTGACAGATTTCCAAGAAAACTGGCTATACAGGTCATTTTAAAAATTAAAACCTGGATAAGGTTGGCAAGAACTGATCTCTAAATTATTAATAAGCAGAACTGTCATACAGAATTATCAAAACACTTATCAGAGTATCACCAAATAAGATTGGTCACAGCAAGACCAAAACCTAAAATCGGATGTTTTCATTTTTTTCTGTAAAAGGTAGCAGTTAAAAAAACTTGATTTCAACTTGATTGATGATAGACATGTATGAAAAAATTAGTTTTTTCAAAACAAAAAGATCCATTTACTACAAATTAGTAATCAGTCAGATGATTGGTCGATTAGAAGTTACAAACAACCCATTCATAGCAGAATGAATCATGACAGATACATCATTTTGTCCCAAATATTTGGACAGGAAGTAAGGAATTCCATTTTAATCATCGGTTGCCTTATTTCTCCTACTGTTACTATATTGTAAACAATGATGTTGTTTAAGGTCTCTTACTTAGATACTAATGGTATGTCAACCAACAAGTAACAACTATTCAAAGTGAATATTTCCGTACTTAAAATATTTTCTAACAGTACTTACTCTATTGAAGGACTTGTGTCCATAAGATACAACTTACATCATTATAATTTTAATTGACATCTTCCAAATTGTAGACGTTTATTATTAAATATTTTTCATTTCACATTTTGTTTGAAAATCACTCATAAGCACTGAATCTTTGAAAATATTTACATGAATATTTTAGATTATTAAAGAAACTATAGCTGTTATTGTTTTATTTATGTAAATTTGATCAAAATTCAGATGATTTGACATTAAGGAGAGGTCCTTAAATGAAATATTTAACACTTTATAAGGATTTTATCCAGTGGTCTTAGGTATATCTCTCCATTTAATGCATATTTTAATAATTTAAAAAATGAAATCTTTAAAAAAGACTTATATATATCAATATCAGTTCCCCCCCCCCCAAAAAAAAAATACATATATAAAAATTTTGAACTAACCTGATTTTTGTAAACTTGTATCATTTTTTCCTTTTTAAATATAAGTGTAAATATGTACATGTTGATACATGAACTAATCATGCATGACATTTTTACCTTTGATCACCAATTTACTATAGTAACATTACAGGTATATCACTAATCCATAAGTCTAAACTTATGTATCTTAGGGGTGTATGCACATCTCAGGGGCATATTACATCTCAAGCATTAGAAAATCCAACCATTATATCCTGCTGGTATTCAAAGTTTAGCAGCTTATATACTGAGAGTTATAATTGATCAACATATTTAACCCTGCCACATACTTTATGTGCCTGTCCTAAGCCAGGAACCAGTAATCCAGTGGATGTTGTTGTTTTTATGTTTAAGTGTTTTGTTTTACTTTGTTTACATTTGAATTTCATCACATTTTATTTTTGGGGCCTTTTATGATTTGCTTTATGGTGTAGATATTTGTCCATATTAAAGGTTTTAGGGCAGCCTATAGATGTTTGTAATTGACTTGTTTCAGATGGCTGTCTCACAGACAGTTATATAACATATCCTTTTTCTATAAAAAATCACTGATAACTTGATCAGTCACATATTTAGTTTTCATTATTCCACTTTTAATTTGGATTTCCCTTTAGCATGTAAACCTATGATTTTATTGCCTGAAAATTTCAGCATGAACCAATCAGAGTTACCTATCTATACTGATCAGTTTTACCAGAGGCGTATATAACGATGTATAACATATATAGGTTCCCTGGTTTTATATTCTTTATAACACTATAATAATTCAATTCCTTGACTTTTTAACCCTTAGTTTTTAAATTTTATTCCCAAATTAAGACAGATTTTTACTTAAAAATTCCTCCTATTTTACATGTAAATGAATTGAAAAAAAAAATGAAAACCAGGCAAATGATTTACTGCCTTTACACATTCTGTTTCTTACATTGACTTAATTCTTAATCACCTGTTGGTAGTCAAATGAACTTAATGATTTTTCATTTTATTTTCAAAATAATTTTTAATCTGCAATTAAAAAGTATTGTTGATAATCTTAGAGAAATTTTAATCTTGAATAATATTCCAATTATAATTTTTGTGTATATTTAATAAAATAAGAAAATAAGACATCTTATATCTATCCCTGTAAATTTAATGTATCCATATTACCCTACAACTAAATGCTTGACTTTTTAAATAGATTTAATGGTCTTTTTCCTAAGAATTTTGTGGCTTTTTTCTCTGTGACTTTTGTGGCTTTTTTCGGGTTAACCATGGTTCATTATATAAACTAACCAGTTTTAATTTTCTCTTTTTCAATATTTTTGGGTGTAAAATGAACCGATTAATAAATAAGTATAAATTGAAGCATGTTTAGGGATTGAAAGTTATTATTATAGTTAATGTGTTATATTTAGCAAATTAATGCTCTCAGTTGGAAGTAAATTTTAATGTTGACAACTTATAAATGTCCTTCATGTTAAAGGTGCCAAGTCTTACATATTTGTTTTATTGATTATTTTGTATATACATGTACCAGGACAATCCATGGCAGTTTTATGATGTGCGAAATATGTCACTAAAACTGTTATAGAAATTACTTCTTGGTTGTAACTCATAATTTATTGTCATATATTACCTAATAAATTAATATCCAATTATGATTTAACCACAGGTAATAATTTAAAATTGATATTATCACTACCATTTATTAATTTTTTGACTATAAAAACATCAAATCTTTTGAATTTAAGTCCTCCCCCACAACTCTAAAGTTTGACGGCTGATTAAATTTTTTAAATCTTAAGTACCAACAGTTCAAATATGATTCTATCAATTTTTGATAATTCTTTCTCATGAAATTCATTATCAGCTGCTATAATCTTTTCAAGGTAGGATTTTCCTCCTAATTTCAGTCCCCAAAGAACATGATTCGAGATTGCTCAAGAGTAAAAAACCAATGGAATATGTGTTTATTTTTTTAAGTCAAAAACAGGGATATCTTGCTTCAAATAGTTGGTTACTGAAATCACAGTGCTACTTTTGAAAAATGTGAATCTAAAGACTTCCCCAGGGTATAATTTCCCAAATCAAGAACTTCCCTAGTATATTACACACATTCTCATAAAGATATTTTAGAATTCAGTTTTCAAACATAACTTAGAATGTTGATTATGAAAATACAAATTACATTTTTCCCATAAAGTAAATCAACATGACTTTTAAATGCTCAATAAAAAATAATATGAAATTCAAACAAAATTCATGTACATTATTTTCACGGTGGACAGACATTTCAGCCAATTGATATTTGGGTTGTGTTGAAACATACTACGTTCTATTTTCGCATGAAAATATTTTCATATGAAAAATACATATAAAATTCATATGAATTGAGTTATGAATGATTTTCCCCTGAAAATTATGCATGAAAATTATATGTGGTACTTTTGCATGTGTAGTAGATTGTCTTACCTTTAGTAAATTAGACATGTCACATCGTTGGTCATCAATTCGTCCTTTCTCCTGGATCTGTATCAACATCTCAAACAGCGCTTGTGTCTACAAAGACAGAATAATCCATGTATTTTCACATAAAGTATGGACACTTTTGTATAACACATACCTGTAGCCAGGGGGGTCAAGGGGTTTAGACGAGCCACCCCCACCCCCCTGAAATCCAATAAGCACTAATATACTTCCAATTTAAATTAAAGTTTGGCTATTAAAGTCTACAAAAACTGGACTTTTTTAAATGAAAACCGTGCCAAGTAATGGTTAGATATCAGGATTTTGCACCAAATACTCAGCCATAAAGGTCTTTCCATCCAATTTTTAATTTATAATCTATCTGCAGACTTTGAGGCAAGAAAGTGGACATCACAGTACAACTGTTTGTTCACACATACCTTATCATCTGATTCAGGACTGATCGAGGATTTCGAGAAGGGTACGTGGGCATCACAGTACAACTGCCCGTCCATGTTGTTCTGTTTTCTGAAAAAAATATAACAGTACTTATTAAGTATAATGACCTTCTATTGTTTCTGAATTCCTAAGCAAGGTTACTGACCGACTCTAAGAAATTATTCTATGGGTATAAAAGGATTCTATGTTGACAATGGATGGTGGATATATTGACATATGAAACAGATCTTGTTAATCCTAAAGAAATACCTTCTATAATGAAACAGTGGATATGGGGTTACTGTTCATCAGAAAATAATTCAATTAAGTATGTTCTCTGCTTATTTTTGTCATATTCTCCAACTTGTGTGGGTTTATCCATTTTATAGCATTGATATCTTGTGTAATGTGACCCTAAACTTTTTTTTACATAATTTCACTAAAAACGCCTTAAAATATCAGAAACTTTTATGATCTTTAAAAATTATTTTGTTATTTATTGATGGATTTTGATACAAAGAATTCATGTAGAATTCACTCAGACTAATCCTATGGAAAATCAAGAAAAATATTTCTCCTGCTTAATTTGCAAAAAAACAGTATATTTACCCAAATTTTTTTGCTTATTTTTTCATAAATTAAAGAGAGTTCAAACGCTAACACAACCTTTTGAAAATGTATTTTGAAATGGAGCAGTTGACACAAGTGGTCCTTTTCAAATAAACAATATGAAATATATGCCAGAAAGATATGATACAATTCTTACATAAATTTTTGAACATATTCAAATGCCAAACTTAACTGCATGTAAATATAAAAAAATGAAAAGACAAAGGGTAAATGTCAGAGAGACTGCACTCCAACCATGAGAAAAACATCAGATATTATAGGGGCAAAAATTGGAAGTAAGTTTCACTTCTTAATTTCTAGTTCCAATCAAAACCAAATAATGAAATACTATTCATCATGTTATGAACTCCAATAAGCCAAATATAAAGAAAATAACCACATATTTAAAATGACTGTGTAAAAGTTGCTATATATTCGCGGGGTTTTAATGTTCGATATGTTCGTGGTCCTATTTTTTACACGAATATATGTACACGCGAAATGCCAAATAAATCTTCAAAAATTGCAAGCCACAACTACTAATATTTTACAGTACTATGTTGTAAAGTTTGATAACATGCAGTAACACTCCAGTACCTGAAAACAACTCCAATAATCTATTTGCCAATTGCTTTTAAAGGGCTACAAATATGCTTATGCATTATACCAATAATTTGAGAGAAAAAAACAAAAAATATTGCATTTATGATATTAACTTCCATTTTTAAAAGGGAAAAAAACATTTATTATAGTTAACAAGACATACTGTGAGCAAAACTCACAAAGGATACCCCCCGCTCCCCTATCACTTAAGTTGAATAATCTGCCCTTGGAATAAAGCACAATGAATGATCTTCCCATATGCAAACCTACACATTGTGTCTAAGCTTCATGAAAAGTTTCATTGAAATCTGTTGATCTGTGTAGGAGGAGATGTGCTTACAAGCTATGTGGACAGACGGACGTACAGACAGACAGACAGACAGACAGACAGACAGGGTGATTCCTATATACCCCCCCCCCCAAACTATGTTTGCGGGGGTATAATAATGTCAATTTAAAATGTGATTCACTGGACTCAATTTTTCACATATCAGATATTTAGACCTTATTTTGCCAATGTAGAAATAAAGCGGAAATCTGTTACCGGAAGCTTAATTCTATGTGTAATGAAGTATGCAATACAAGAAAATCCTGGTTTTGATTAAAGGACTTGACAGTTTAAAAAATACACCAATAAATTTGACAATGTTCACCGTTCAAGGCTAAAGAGCTGTTTTATACATTTTCTATTTAAAACCAATTGTTTGTGAAACCGATTAAGGATAATTTGTCAAGTGTTAGGATATAAGTTATTATCTTATTACAGTGTACTGACTCACTTAAAGTAAAGAGCTCATTCAGATGGAAATTTACAATTAAAACACACTTTTATGACAATTTATTGGCTCAGTAATTTTTCCTTTCTATTATCAATATTTGGCTCTTGCAGTCTACAGCTATGATACTAGAAAATATAAGGAAAATGGTGAGGTGATTTGACCATACGTTTAAGATTTCATCTGTAATCATCATTTGCTTGACCTACACAGGCTCAATAAGAAATTGATTATAATTTAAGTCTCAACCTGTTATTCTATTTCTCAGGAGGAATCACATGTTCATTACACTTTGTATGGACAAATATTGGTTTAATACAAGGCACATAACGCAGGTATGGTTGTTTTTATGTATAATTTATTTCTACAACCATTTCTTAAGGCAAATATGTATTCATTACTCCTGGTATGACAAATAAGCCTGAAAAACCAGCAAGGGAATATATTTTATATATAAATTTATAGACTTACTCCTTTGAAGCTTTCTTGAGCCATTCAGCATGTTTCTTAAGGTAATCTTTACTTTTTGTATCAACAAGTACAGGTTCAGCGTTGGCTAAATAGACCAACTTGTGGAGATTAAGCAGAACAGGAGAATCTGCAGGGGTCCCTTCTAATGATGTTGGTATCAGATCTTCTGGATCAACCTGAAATAGTTAATGTCAACATTAGGAGAATCTGCAGGGGTCCCTTCTAATGATGTTGGTATCAGATCTTCTGGATCAACCTGAAATAGTCAATGTCAACATTAGGAGAATCTGCAGTGGTCCCTTCTAATGAAGTAAGTATCAGATTTTCTGGGTCAACCTGAAATAGTTAATGTCAACATTAGGAGAATCTGCAGAGTTCCCTTCTAATGAAGTAAGTATCAGATCTTCTGGGTCAACCTGAAATAGTTAATGTCAACATTAGGAGAATCTGCAGTGGTCCCTTCTAATGATGTTGGTATAATCTTCTGGGTCAACCTGAAATTATACATGTTAACATTAGGAGAATCTGCAGGAGTTCCTTCTAATGATGTAGGTATCAGATCTTCTGGGTCAACCTGAAATTATAAATGCCACCTAAGACACACTATTCTGACTCCATTTGCAGGAAGACATGCCACCATACTTAGACACACTATTCTGATTCAGTGTGCAGGAAGACATGCCACCTTACTTAATCAAAACTATTCTGACTCAGTTTGTAGGAATACATGCCACCTTACTTAATCAAAACTATTCTGACGCAGTTTGTAGGAATACATGCCACCTTATTTAATTAAAACTATTCTGACTCAGTTTGCAGGAAGACATGCCACCTTACTTAATCCAAACTATTCTTACCCAGTTTGCAGGAAGACATGCCACCTTACTAAAACACACTATTCTTACCCAATGCCATCTTAGACACTATTCTGACAAAGGACCAATCATTCTTTGATTTTACTTCCTAGATCTTCTATGCCTATTAGAGAAGCAACAAATTCCCATTTTTATCTGTTTTTTTTTCAGACAAGGCAGGGGTTCAAACACAAAATCTTCCATTATACCACTAAGAGTATGAAATTACACTATACTAGTACCTGATTCCATGCATAAGGCTTATTAAAATTGACTGGATCTATACGTTCTCGTCTCTTGCTAATAACTCTGTAAGTATAAAAATTATAAGAAATAAATTATATTGTAACAAATGCAAAATAATGAATCAACTAAATTATCAGCCTTTAACTAACAAGGACCATTCCATATTTAATATCTAGTTTTTTTCCAATAAAAATTTCTTTTAATTAAATAAGCATTAACTGTTGACCAAATCACACATGCTTTAAAAGTAACACATTTTAATGACATCCAGACATCCAACTATTCCAATAAGTTATAATTTACATTAATTGGTTTGACCATTTCAGATAAACAGCAGATATGTTAGACTGAGGTTATTAGATTAATAGAAAAGTCATATATAATTGTCACTTCAATTTAACATTTTAAACTGATTTCAACGTTAAAAAGTGGCAACCGCTTAGATGGTATTTTTGTACCCAAATGTTTTATACAATTACTTACTCGAGGAGTTTTCGTCTGGAAGTTTCCTGTATTTTATAGATTGCATCAGGTCCCCAAGCCGACACTTTCTCTTCACTTCCTATTGCCAGGTTTATAGCCATTCTAACACCATTGATCTGAAAGACAAATCTCATGTTATTGTCAATTCAAAATATTCTGTAGTACAGTGAATGTCCTTTTTTTACTTTGCTGTTTTTATATTGTAACATTTATTTGCTAATTATTGTTTCATCTGAATATCAGTTTTTTGTAAATATTTTATTAATCCATTATTGGAATCCTAAAGTTAAACATTTTGGATGGCTGTCTCACCCACAATCTTACTGCATCTCTTTTTTCTATATTCTACAGATGTTAAACACACAGCATAATTGATGACATATAACTAGTTGATCCTACTGTAAATGACAAGTGACACTATTTATGTCAATGCTAGGGATAAACTTGATTTCACTGTAAATGGTCAGTAGCCCTTTTTTATGTCAATGCAAGGGACCAACTTGATCCTACTGTAAATGGCAAGTGGTAATATCAATGTCAATGTTAGGGGACTATCTTGTGCAGGCTGTAATATGCGGTCTACCAATTAACTGCTGAAGGATTAAACACAATTTTAAGATTAGAAGATTATGGTATTGTACTTGAATACTCTTGGATGTAAAACGGTGATTTCACAGTCAGAAATTGCATTTTTCTGGGGACATGTTAGCAGAACTAGTAAAACTTAGATTGATAACTTGTCAATACAACACAATTATCTCCACTCTAATGCAACAAATAATGAATCATTGCAAAACACTACTTTGGACTGAGTTTGATTTGACAAATAACCAGCAAATCATTAAATTTTGTGTAATATTTTACCTTCAGGATATCTTCCTCGTCAATTTTGACATCAAATGTAATTTCCATGTCATGATCAGGGAATGCTGGGTAACCTGAATCTTTGTCTGTACCAAGACCACAGATTGCACCAATGTATTTTGTCTGATCTTTGTCTCTTCTAAGAAATACAGAATAAACACGCATGAAGAATATTCATATATTTTTTCTGTACCAAGATCACATTTTGCACAAATGTACTTTGTTTGGTTGGTTGAACCAGGGATGTATATAATTGAGGGATTGGTAACTCTTTAACATTCTTTGTTAATGTTGCAAATATGTAGAGAATCAAGACTTGTAAGCTCAAAAAACAAAATTATTTTCAGTCAAATAGACATATTTTAACATTGTCTCATAACATGATAATATTTAAATGTACATTAATAAATTTAGCAATTTTTGCTTAGAATTGAAATTTTTATCAGTTTGAAAGAGGCAACTAGCCTACATTTAGATTAAAAGGTAATGGAAGCAAGATTTTGGTAAACCACCTTGAAGCCCTAAAGGCTTTTTTACTGGTGATCTACTTATCATTTCATCGTGATTTTCATATACAGTTATATATTATGTAAGTACATTACAAGTTTCAAAAAGTTTGGTCGAATAATTAATGCAAATGCCATTTTGAAAATTGTAAGGTAATTTCTCTCAATTCTCATGCTTTTCGAGATTTCAACGAGAACTTGCAAGTTGCCTATCCCTCTAAATATATGTCCCTGGTGGAACAAGAATTAACTATTCAGAAATTCCTCCAAGTTAATTAACATACTGAGTTCTATGGTGATAATTTAAATAATTTACACAGTTAATCACACCACTCATCTACCTTGCCAAATCTATAAACCAATCACATAACTGTACAAAAAATTTTGAGAAATGAACACAAAATCTGAATATCCCGCAACAAATCAAATATATTGTTTACTGTATAACAGTTGTAACCACACGGCAAAGAAAACTTTTATTATATACCTTAACTCTGCAACTGGGCAGAACAATAATGACACTACAGAAGGAAGTCCGGGAAATGATGGCATTAATGTGGTATCCCTGGCAACCATAGTAGATCCAGCTGGATTTAACCCTACAAATCCGGCAACCATTAATCTATCATGGTGATCCTGAGGTTCATCATCAATGGCAACAGAGTTCACACTGTCAGGGTCAGTTTTGACTGATCTAAAACAAATATTCATTGAACTCAGCTGTCTGAAATTAAACTTTGACTACATGTTTCCTATGTGTGTCTCTGTAATAGTTTTTTGGAATAAGATGGTTATTGGTTTAGGATGGATTAATTTCCATGCTATCCTGCTTCTCCAATTATGCCATAAGATGGGAATATTGTAAATGTTTGTCTAACATTTTTTTGCATAAAGAATGTAATTAAATACCTGCTCAATCAATTGTTAAAAGTATTATGTTAAAATAGATCCAACCAAAAAACCTGAGACAATCACTAGACATGTCTGAAGTCCATATGTAATTTTTAATCTTTCAGCTCATTTTTAATCTTCAACACTAAAATATTCAATGATAATTGAGCAATTTACTACCCACACTTCTCTGCAATCAAACAGTGTAGAGGGAAATATGCTGTTTGATAGTTTACAATTAAGAATAGAATATGTTCAATTTCATAGCAAATTAATAAGTTTGGTAGAGGACTACCTAATGACCATTCTTGCAACATAACAATTCAATTGCCTCAGTTGTTTAGGCAAATCAGAACACATTATTGACTCTAGCAACCATGTTTTAACCTCTTCAGAAAAAACTAAACGAAATGACATTTCTACCAAGTTAAGTTGCCTTTGGCAAACTTATAACAGATAAAAGGTGTCATTATTGTTAAAGTGAACTTCCCATATGGTACAATGTAAACTATGTTTGGTTATGGCATCCATCTTGAATGTTCTATCAGTAAAAGATTCAATTGATTTAAAAAAGATCAAATGATCATTTCTGCAATAAAACAATTTCAAAATCCAAAATCATTTCACAAATGATCAAAAACTAAATTTCAATGTTAAATAATACTCTGTATAAGTGTTACCTTAACCTTCCAACATTGGTTAAACTGTTGAATGTCATTTCATACGGATTATGTGGTCCATTCAGTCTTTGCTACAAAAGTAATAAAAGATGTGTAATGCTTGACTCTTGGATGTGACAGCTTACAATCCAAATAATACAATGTAACTTTCAACTCAATATTTAACAGTTAACATTTAACATGTACTCACTGGAATGTCTTCCTTGTAAGTAACCCTTTTCACAATCAGGTGCAGATTAAAACAAGAGGCCCTTAAATGCTTTAATTGCTCACAGGGCATGAGTCTGCTGCAAGGTGTACAAGAGACACTGTGATATAAGAGACAATCTACCAATTAGCACCATATTTTATTTAAATATCAAAAACAAGAACAGTTAAATTCATATCATACTTAATTGCATAGTCAACTTATATCAGTTTTTACCTTGACAGTTCTTTGCCCGTGTGATGATTTTGGTCGGTTACTGCCCAGACTTAGTTGGAACCAATCATTCTGTCTGTCCTGGAAGGTGGGTCTGTCCTCATTCTGTAAACGCCTGGATGGACTTAGTACAGCATTTGCTTCCATTTCTCTCTGTTCATGGTTGTGCTATAAACATAAATGTTGAATTTACTGAAACACCTTCTATTTGTGTTGGTGCAATTTTCATGGATTTCATGGGTGGAAAAATCCACAAATTTAAGAATCACAAGAAAAATTGTTACTAAACCCTTGAGGAAGGAAAAGACAATGGCCACATGAGACTCAGGTCTTATGGTTTCAGCAGAACCCTATTCAACAATAGTTTAGTTTATAATAAAAAATAAAATCAAAACTAACATCTGGTAAAAAATTTAATACAAAACAGAAGCTTTTCTTTTGTTAATATGTAATATTACAAAAAGAAATCATTAATTTTTTTCTCAAATTACTTTTTCATTAATTTACCAACGCATGACAATGTCCTTCTTTGTTAAACCACAAAATCTTATTTGACAAAAATAAATGAATCCACTTGAGTTAGCTTACATAAAATTTTTGACAAATAAATAAAACAAGCAGTGTGCATTGGCTTACACTAAGCATTAATCCTTTATATATCTTTATAATGTATCACTCATATTTTTATTTCCTTAACAAAGAAAGTAACTGAGATAGTCTATATGTCTCTTATATCATGGACAAGCAGTCTTTGTAACAAAACATTAAAAATTCTAGTAACTGAGCCAGTCTATATACCTTGTATACACTGGACAGATGGTTCCATGATTCTCTCCAGAAATAATGGCAGTTTCTGAAACAGGCAGACATATCCAGCAAAATGTTAATGAACTGAAACAATGCATTTTACAGCAGTAGCAAGTAAATAATACTACCTTTGACAAATAAGTTTCTTCTGCCTCATCAGCATAGCCCCTGTTTATCAACTCCTTATTGATTGAAATCTGACGACCTCGGTCAGGAGACTCCATTAACTCCAATCTCAAAACACCATTTACCACAGAAAATATCTAAAAAAAGTCAAAGTTAAAAATTTCTATTGAAAAAGTTTGTAAACTTCTTTTCTAAAACATAAAAAAACAATGTTTGATGTAATTTCCAGGGGAAATTAAATACTGTCTTGATTACTGTGTGTATTTGAATCATTTGATGCTATTGGTGACAATCTCAATAAGGATTAACAGTTGTTGGTTTCTCTTGTACTGTTTTCAATTGAAATACTGGCTGTGTAATTTTACTTGTTATTTACATAAGGTGAGATACAAGATGTGGTCAATCACCTGTGAGATACAAGATGTGGTCAATCACCCTTGATGAAATTCTGATGAAGACACCAAGATCTTTCAATTTTTCTGTGTAGATGAGCAGTGTGAACTCCTTATCTTTTTTGTATACATTTTTTTACTGATACTGCATTTCTGTTCTTGATGTTTGCATGAAACATCTTCCAGGTAATAAATGTAGCAACACATTGTTATTTCTAACATCACATTTAATTGTTTGTCCATCTAACTATTTTCCATCCAAAGTGAAAAGAAGACAGTTACAGTAAAAATGTCTGTCCAAACAAATTTAACTAAAATTAAACAATAATCAAGTTAAACACAATATTTTGCAAACATACTTCATAAATCAAGATTGTGATGTTTTTACTTTTACTAAAAATGGCCTCAGTTCATGTACCTTCCTGAAAGGCTAACAGTAAATAAACTGTCATTAGTTTAATATCTCACCTGTCCAATGAAGTTCTTGTTAAGAACCATATGTTTAAACTGTTCTTTGGCTTCCTTTGTCCATAATCCATCGGGACATTTGATTGGTGAAGGACGGATTTCACTCAACTTACATTCTACAGCCTAAATAAACAGTAAATTGGTTTAAAGTTTATAAAGATTTCTGCATTGTATTACAGTATAATGCATGTTAATTCCTAATATTATACAATTATAGACTTTTAAGAGGTTGATAGGAGTTTTAATTAATTGACCAAATATTTTGGTTGTTTCAAACAACAACCCACAATACAAATGACTGATATTGAAATGAAAAGTGGAAGTGAAAAAATCCAATATTGTTTTAATCAAACAATATCAGAATAAATAAAATGTCAGATGATAGCATTTAATGCAATGTAATTATTAAAATCAAACCATTATGTGATAAAGTGGTATATAAACCCACTCATATTCATATCAAGTTTAACAAAGCTATGTTCCCATATCAAATTTAATTCATGACATTGTTAAAAGTTATTTGGTTAGATTACTTTTTTCACTTTGACAGTGCAAATTTAATTTTGATCTCGGTATAAAAAGCTATTACATCTTGATATCACAGAGCCAACTGCATGTTTTTAATAAACTCACCTGGAAAGGAACTGACAAATAGTCACTAGGCATCTCTCTTAATGATTCTTTCCTCATCTTTTCTGTGTTACCATAATCCACAAAGAAAACCTAAAAAAAAAACACATTAAAAGTTAAAAGCCAATCAAACAGACCTATTTACAGTTATAATGTTACTAATCTTATTTTTACAAACATTACAAGTCAGTGTACCCTCAATAGGAGAACCTTTTAAATAAATCATGATCCAAAAACCCCATATCCTGATAGAAAAACATAATCTGTAAATTATCAAACATATTTTTAGTAAAAGAAAACTTTTACCCTTGACCTATTGACCCAAAAATTAAAACATCACGTTGTCTTTCCCATATATTTCATTTGTACAAGTTTCGTTCCAATAAAAATTCCAGATGAAATTTACTACTTAACTAGCATTTCAAAAGTCCCATGAAAATGTCTTCCACATTACTACAAAATATATTGGAGTAAAAAAGTTCAGATGTGATCTTAAAAGTCTTCAGTACAAATATCTAACCCTAATAAAAGAACCAATCTACCTCTACGACATCAATCCATTGATTTGATCGAGGGTCCTGTTCTCTCTCAACACTCTCTATTCGTGCTCTGTAAAGTTCTCCTTCAAATGGAGCAGCATAGTACATTCCTCTACGAGGGTAAAAATCTGCTGATATTGGCTGTAAAAACACAATTCCATTAAATGCTATGATAACAGTACAAACCACTAAAAGGGAGTTATTCGATGAAATCTACTATAAAACACACTTCTATTAAATGATTCAATAGTTGATAAAATTTGTGCTGTTCCTCGGAACCTGGTGTCTGGCCTGCTCTAAGCATTGCCAGTATATGAAGTATACTATATTAATTTTTTTTTTTTATTTCAAAATTTAAGTCTGTCAATATAAATATGCTCAAGAGAAGCTCCAATGTAAGATTCATAAATATCCATAAAGTTTTAACACAGCTATTGAAATTCAAACCAGAGGCTCCCAGGAGCCCGTCATCCAGTTGTCAAAATAAAGTTTACATTAAAACAATTTGAATCAACTATGGTTCAAATAGCACAAGCAAGTTCTGGTGAGGCAGCCATATCTGGATGGTGGATGCCAGATACAATTCTGAAAGGAACCGTCTAGGGACCATTTCACTAAAGATTGGTCCAATGAAGTTAAGTTTCAGATTAGAAAATATTTTTTTAAAGAATTTCCCATAGGGTCCTATGTCACATTAAGTTGGGCCAAGGCAGCGGTCTAGGTTGGCGGATGTGGTCAATGGACAAAATTCTGAAAGAAGTTCTTTCATAGCTGCTTCCTGTCAGGTTTGGTACCATTTGATCATGGATGAAAATGTAAAAATTAAAGGGCATACAAACAGACAATGAACTAAAGTGATAACGATAGCTCACATGGCCCTTGTCCAATTGAGCTAAAAATGTAATTCCCTCTAAGAATTTTTCAGTAGAACAAAATCATATGGTTAAAACCATGTGTCACATGACACATTTCACCTGAAAAATGAGGAAGTAAATAAAGCTTTCTTTACAAGCTAATGCTCTGGGTTTTTGTTAAGGTTTTGGAACTTGTTTAATTTTTAACATTTATTACCAAGAAAAGTCAATGTTTTCACTACCCAACTGTCTATTGAAATAACATATAAACTATATTGTAGCCTGTTATCGAGTTAGGTGTGTGATAAAACCTTATAGAAACTAACACTTATATTTAGGTGTGTGATAAAACCTTATCGGGATTAATACTTATATATATTGGCTATATTAAACTCTGCAATCAAATACTTTATTCTGACAGTTATGGTATTCAAATACGGTGAGTCTACTGTATAATGTCAAAGAAAACACAAAAAATTGCATCAACATGTTGAATGAGTGGCAAACACGTCCTGAAGAAGATATGAAATCCATTCCCATGTATAACTTACTGGTAATACTGTCTGTTGGTTGAGAGCACTTTGTATGATATACAGATCATGTTGGGTCTGCTCCTCAGCATACTGTGCCCAGAAATGGCCACACTCAACAACCTGAAAAAATAAAAAGGTAAATCATAAATATGCATCAACTAATAAATTTTATTAAAGATGCTTCTGAAAATAAATGACTTCAATAGCATATTTCCAATCAAACTGTTATAACATATAAGCTACACTGAGTACAGTAAAAAAGTTAGCATTGCACACAGATGCTCCCTGAACACACACAACAGAAAATCTAAATGACTGTCAAGTAAATAATGTAATCAAAGAAACCTCAAGATATTAACCGAAAAAAAATAGTTTTAGAGGAGAAGATTTTTTTCTAAAAGTTAATGACAAAGACAACTGACGCCATGTCGGTAATAGCTCACATGGCCTTCAGCCAGGTGAACTAAAAACTCATGGCGAAGCCTCGTGAAATGTTACCCATTTCTAAAGCTCACACAAATAAATCTGATATTTTCGCACAATGTACATGTATTGTATTATATATATTTACTTTATTTCCTTCTCAGTGAAGATAACATGTACATATAAATTTTAAACACAACTTTTACAGAATT
>JAULBM010169929.1:5594-17874 GCA_032357055.1 Geukensia granosissima | reverse complement strand
GTTACAGTCATTGAAAGTTGAAAGTCTATTGAAAATACATAGGGACGTAACGTTTCTTTTTTTGACTAGTATATATAAAAAGTCATTTTATTTCAAACCTTGTAATAAACAAAGGGTCAGAATAAAAATACTTATAGGGGAGGTCCAAACTCAAAAGGAAAAAGACAAACTTGAAACAAATAAGTAAATCGGATACAACACCAATAGCTCGGGATTCAAGAAAGAAAGTGCATAAGCTCTTAAAAAGTAAATACTCGGGTGTATTGAAATATTTGCGACAATTTAAAAAAAAATCAAAAGCTTCATTTGGCCCAAAACAAACTTTTCATTTCGCCGAGATGAACAATGGTGTAAAATGCAATTAGTTGGATAGAGTACTGAGTGCTGAAAATCGTGTGAAATAGGAATTTCTTGTCTCAGTTTTTCGGGTCGTCATTCTACCAGCGATAGCTTCGTGGAGAACATTAAATAAAATCTGAGGCACCATCTGATGATAAACGCATATATATATGATGACAATATACTGGATACCTATATATCTCCTGTTTTACGATATCCAACTCAGTTTTTGGAAGCAGCTCCGGTTGAAAACTGTAAAAGAACCAACAATGAAGCAGTCACACTATTAAGATGAACAGTTCTGCTCACATCATCCCAATATTTACATTTTATGGATATATTTGAGAAAATCAAGGCCACAATATATGTGAAGATGATATAATTGAATTCCTCGATTCGATCAGAAAACATGAAAGGAGAAAGAGAAAATGGGCTTTAGTTATGGTATAGTATACGAAGAAATTTGACGGGTACTGCACATAAAAACTGTTATATATAAAAATTTTGCTAAAACAGACTTGTTAACATTTTTTCCTGTGTTTTAGAAGCCAAGTTATAGTCCTTTTTATAACACGATTCAATTGCAGCTGTTGAAGTGCTCTTTCAGTGATTTACATATATAGTTTAGAAAAAGACAATTACTAACCGAAGTTATCGTTCTCGAAATCCCACTTCCACTTTCCCGTGGTGAGCAGGATGAAATTGACAGATGAATGGTGCCAAACATGTTATATGTTTTTAAATTAAGGAAAGGTAAATTGTAGCTATAAAAAATGGCGCAAATGGAAATTCAAATGCAAAAGCATTGACTCAAATGCAAAACGCCGAAACACCCGCTGTCTTATGCGCTGTCTTGTAATTATGTGTATTGACAGCAGCATAAAAATTTATTAAAAATAAAATAAATGCAAAAATCTAAAACACAATTCTCTTAATTCTTGAGTTTACAAAACTAAAACAGAGGGAGCAAAACAGTATCCTACCTGTGTCCTGTCCGTTAAATCAGTAATCATTTTCCATAATTGGTCATTGTTTAAATGTTGACCCACTGCGGTCACAGTATCATGTCTACTTTATATCAGATTCAAACCAGGCCCCAGGATGTTTGTGTTGTTTTAGGTCTTTATCTAGAGCTGAATCTTGTCCTTCAGGGTAAAACATTCCAGAAAAAGATCAAATTTTACTTTTCAGTAATAATTTATACCACAGTTACACGAAAATTAACTTGATCCAACGCTTTTATTAGGAACTGTGTCTATTTTCATCGAATTAAAGAGATAATATTATTACAGTTACGAATCTGTAAATGCAAAAAAGTATAAAAAAAATACAGACAAACAAGTTGAGAAATTGAGATTTTTTTTTTAATTTCTGATTTCTGTCTTTTTAAACGCCATCGTCTTAATTGTCCCTTTTTTGCAGTCGCTGTTTATAGATTTGTTTATTAACGGTACACAAATGAGCATTTGACATATATGCCCAATTTTCCCAAAATATGAAGACAATTAAAAAAAAGATGAGATTAATTAGTAAATTAAGCAGATTTTGGGGCCAAAAAGTGCAGTAACGAGTCTTTCGGCCTGAAACACTTATGATTATATAAAATGCAATAATAATTTTTGAAATCAAATGATAAGTGTTTCCAATTATTCTCTTTGACAATAGTTACAATAGTTTCAGCTCTAGATAAAGACCTAAAACAACACAAACATAAGTATATTCTTTTTCATTCAATACCAGTATAAAATCATTTGTTTAAAAGCTGTTTTTATTTAACCATGCAAAATGTAATTGTAATTTAATGCATCACATTGGTAAAGTAATTGTAATATAATGCATTACTTTGGAAATTCAAGAAATTGTAATTGTAATTTAATGCATGGTTTTGTTAAAGTAATTGTAATATAATGCATTACATTCCAATGTAATTCACCCCATGCCTGGTAATGACCCATCTAGTTAATGATGTAGGTAGTCATTAATTTGAGTAGCGTTGTCCGAATGACCCATTTGTTCTTGCAAGCGAACCTCTAAGTCGTTAAAGGTGCGCAGATGGTGCTTACTACAATGTCAACTGTTGCTTGAATTCAACTGTCGTTTGCCAAAGGATTTTTATGGTATTTTAATTAAAAGATTAGAATTAAAACAGGCTTAATAGTATTCCTTTTGCCATTACCTGAATATATGATTGATTGATTGGTTTATTGTTCGATTGATTGAATGTTGCTTAACGTCATCCTCAAAACGATAGCATATTAATGAGTGGCGATGAATGAACCATGCATTATACACGCTGAACTATATTTTTTAACGTTCACGAAAGCAACAGTCCGCACGAAGACATGCCACTTACCCCGACACATTATTCTCACTCTGGTCCGACAGCCTTTACTCCTTCTCCTAAATGGTATGTGCTCAGCAGAGTAGCAGCAAATTTCAATTTTAATGTCTTTGGTAAGACCCGGTCGGACATTGAACCCATGACCTTAAGCACTCGAAGCGAGCATGTTATCCATTGCACCACCGAAGCGGCACTGGAAGATATGAGATACAAAACTAAAAAATTACAAGAACGTTAAGACAGATAGAAGTGAAGTATAACAACAAGGAGATCAGAATTTTGAAAGTTATAACAGGAAATGGTAGAATGATATAAACCGAAGGTGAAGAGTTTGAACAAGTAGACCAGTTCACATATTTATATATTGTAGTAAGTATCGAAAGTAAAACAAATGGGACCGAAGAAAACATGATTACAGGGGTCCGCCATGGTTAAACCAGTATGGAAATACGAGATATTACTTGAAATTTCTCAAATCCCCTCAAAACCCCTTAAGATAAATCCATGTCCTCTATATCTGGACGAAACAAGATCCGATAAATTAAAAAAAACAATTTAAAAATATTTTAGCAGTGAATATGAAATCACTGAGAAAATCTGTCAACAGCAAAAAAAAGCTTTAAAGTGAAATCCTCAGGGATGCAGAAGACAAGGTAAACCCAAACACTGGTGGAGAAAAACCAGGTTGGAAAAAATGGCACCATCTTCAGACAGGCCAAGTGTAATTCACGGAACAGTGAGATGACGGACAACTGTGACAGTCATATATTCCATATTTACGAAGAGGACTAAGTCAAGAAGGTTACTTTTACCTTTCTGTTCGTGTTTTTTCGTATAAGATACATTTATAGATTCCTAAGTCATGTAAGTGCACATGTTAGCTACCGACACGTGTCACTTCTATCATGTCTATAACTTTGTCTGGTAAAGTGGCAATCAATCCAGTTTCTCATGCGATGGCAAATCACATTACTGTTATCGGTCTGGATTAACAAGTGATCTGTGACATTGATAATGATTGAAATACAAGAAAATGGAAATGTTTAATTCATTGTAATTAATCATTATCTCATTTTCAACTTATAAACAAAGACGATTTCAGCTTCATAGAAATAACATACTTACTGCAAATGTCTTCAGTAAAGCATCGAGCAGTATATAACCTATAGATCATACAGATATTTTAGTGAAGTTTTTTCCTTCAAATCAGCAGAAAAAATGACCCATTTTCTCGTATTCATTTGAACAAAATATGGAGATAACAAGTGTAAAATGAGACATGGACATTTAAAATGAAAATATCTCTTTTAAGATGGAACGTTAAACATACCCAAACCAGAGGCCGACGACTCTCATCATCAGCAAATATAACCAACTATTCGAAGTCTGCCAGGTGTAGTCAAGGAGATATACAAACTTATACGGTAAGACACAGTCAGGGAGATAACAACTGTCATAGTTTCCGTGACAACAGTGATTTCAAAATGGCCAATGAAAAAGGTGCGAAAAGGAGAAAATCTAGCACTTGTCCCCGAAAGGGAGACTCATCTGAAGAATTTTCAAAAAGAATGAGCATAGGAAACTTAGAGGATATAACTTTTCCAAAGTATGAACCAGTAAGGCGGGACCAGTTCGAACTGGATGAGCTTCAAAGACTGACTGTGATGTCCGCCAGTCTGTCAGCTTTTATTTTCTGTGTGCTTGTATTTTCTGTGTACCAGCGGGTAACCAGAGGAATCTTTATTTGAATTTAATTTATTTTGAACAATTTATTTTACTATACTAAATTAATACATTTGCAATGAGTAGTACCTTCTTTAACTAAAAATAGAATAAAATATATATAGTTTCATGAGTTTAGTACCATACATATTATTCTTGTGCCTACAAAATTCCAAGTCAAATGAGGCAAAATTAATCTACGGTTTGGAAAACAAAAGTTTTATTCCCTGCCTTTAAGCGGCAATGCCATTAAGTTCCGTATGTACGTGCATATATGTAACGTCTGTACGTCCGTCAGTTTTGGTCGAAAATTTCTCAGCTTGTTCGTATATTTGATAGATTTGATCATTTTGCCGGGATGAGGTATCCATATCCCGTGGACGCATTTTCTCCGTGTTTATTAAGTTTGACTGCACATTATCAGAGAATGTTTAAAAGTAAAATGAATATAAAGTAAGGAACAAAAATTGAAATCAAGTAGTGATGTTCGGAGAGTGAAAAAAGAATTTTGTGTAGTTGAAATCTGAATGACACAGCATATTAAATAGTTTTTAAGTGTCATATCTGCAGAACATATACACAGTTGAATTTCTTTCAATATCCTCAATATCAACGGAAAAAGACGAATAGCTACAATTTTTAATGTGCTATATACTCGAATAAAGGATATCAAGGATATGTTGAAATCGTCACCCCTTAATCTGGTCGCTATATGCTTCTCTGCTTAGTTGAAGGTTTACAAATTATTATTTTCCACCATGAAAAATGCAACAAAAGTTACCCCAAGCATTTTTTGGTGAAAAAATATACAGTTTTCTTGTAAAAATGGTTTCATAGGGTGAAAAATTGATTTTGTAAGGGATGAGAAATTTTTATTTTCATACAATTTTTTTCATTTGATTCCTCTCAATGAGAGCTTTCAGTAAGTAGCCAATAGATTTTCTCTACCTCTTACCGCTTCTAGGTTGAATGGGAGTGGAAATTCAATTCCGAATAATATGGAAAATTTGATTTTTAATCTGATTTTGATGGGTTTTCTCAGAATGATTCCTTTTGAAAAATGTAACAAGTGACACCAGTTCTGAGGAAAATATGAGTCAAAATGTTCTTTTATCCAGTCATATTACTTTATCCAGCATTATACTGTGAACAGCACTTTACTATGTCCAGCACTATACTTTGATTGGAGTTTAACGCCACTTTCAACAATAGCTCCCATTTGTTTGTTTGTTTGATTGATTTGGGTTTAACGCCACTTTCAACAATATTTCAGTCATATCGCGGCGGTCAGTTTTACTGGTGGAGGAAGGCGGAGTGTCCGGAGAGAACAAACGACCTTGGGCAGGTAACTGAAAAACCTTATCACGTGCGATGCGAATTAAACTCAATCCGTTGTTTTTGGGGGAAGCGAAGCTATAATCCGACAGTCCGTTATTCCGACGGTCCATTATTTAGACAGCCCGTTAAACCGAAACTCCGTTAGTCCGATAGCACGTAAGTCCGACAGCTCGTAAGTCCGAGAATCAATTAAGTCCACATTGAATATGAGATTTATCGGACTACATGTATCAGACTGCCGGACTATCGGGCTGTCGGACTATCGAGCTGTCGGACTAATGGACTGTCGGAATACTGGAGCGTCGGATTATCAGGATGTGGGAATATAGATCTGATCCCGTTTTTTTGCATGCAGTGTGGTACAAAGTCAGGCGAGAACTCGCACCGTATAGGTGATAGGCTATTATACATTTATTGCATGTTGGTGAGGGGAATATGATCTTCTTAGGTGAATAAATCTTCGCCCTTGGGGAATATGATCTTAGGTGAATAAATCTTCATATTCCCCGAACTGGCATGCAATTAATTGTTTATTATACATAATGCGCATGCTTTGTATTTATGCAGTATTTTTGTTACTGGTTAGTGCATATTATTAAACAGCTTGGACATTTTTTGATGTTGCTTCTGATATAATAGATCAGTGTTGAATGTGTCACAGATAATGATGGTATAAAATCGTTTCTGAAACAATTCATACATAAAAAAGGGAATTAAAGTTACCATGTATAGTAAATGAAAACGTTGATATGAAAAACACTCGATCAAGGTTACTATTATTATAAACATTGACGGAGTTTTACAGTTATACTGTGTGAAAAGCATCTGTAAAAGGGTTATTAATAAAATGGCACAAACAAAATACCAGTAAGGGCTCATTTATTCTTCGTCTCTCGACCGTCGCGCGACATCTCGCGACTGTCGTCCGAACATCGCGCAACTACCGAACGATGTCGGGTAATTTTTCGCACGACATCGCTCGATGATTTATAAATAATCCTTTATTCTTGAATTAGGGAACAGTGAGCAATATGAAAAAGACAAGGTATATGGAGTGAAAATCAAGGCGATTGCATTAAACATGTTAAATCTCGAAGAATGCATATAATAAAGCTGCAGAATACTAAATCTAGAGGTCTAAAATCTTCCAACTTAATTTTGACTAGCAGTTTTTTTGTTATAAATCTAACCCTCATGCAGTCAGTGTATATTCTTGAAAATTCGCTCAAAATGGATCATAAGATATGTTATGTTGCATTTTGAGTGAATTTTCATGAATAACTTTCGACATCACTTATATTCAAACTAAAGTATACCAAATGAAATTTGCCACAACAAAAGTGAACCTATATCAAAAGTTTTACATTGAAATATATCATATTATATATCACTGGAATTCTAATTTTTTTGCCGCAGCTGATGCTATAGTTAAAAATTCATTTAAATAAAAAATTTCCCCATAGGGTGTAATGTAAATTTTTTCGACTTTGTAAATTTACTCCATTTTGGGGGTTCAATCAACCAATGTTCTCGGGTCACAAAAAGATGAGGAACATTTTTATTTTTTAGGGTTTTATGACATATAAAAGATGAAATTTGAAGAACATAGTTGAATTATATTGTAGTTTTAACACTGAAACCCCAACATGCAATTTTGAGACAGATTTTTTTAGTGTCAAAAATTTAACATAGAGTGGTAATGGGACATTTTTTTGTGCTCTCGGGTTGGTCGAATATTTATACATCTCGCCCAACAAACGGACGCCCCTTAACATATAATTAAATATTCGACCAACCCGAGAGTTACCGTTGTAAAGTAATAGGCTTCTCGGTTTCTCTGCCAGAGGTAGATCTCCTCCTAAAGCATGTAAAGGACGTCTTTTTGGTTGAGCTGGATGTATAACTTCTGAACCTACATCATTCGGAGGTGACGTAAAACACTCGGTTCTGTGTTTGGAGAATGTCACGCTGTCATCACGTTGAAGAGCCCTTTACAACAGGCCTTAATGAGTGGTCGGTGGTGGTCGTTTTCTTAGGCAAAATTTAACGCCCTTACCCAAACAGTGCCATATTATGTGGCTAGAAACATTTCCGGTCCTGAATCCAGCAGACCTCATTTATGATTTATTGTTTGTTAACTGAATTGATCTCGTCCTGAATATGCATGAGATTATTACCACTGGACGTTAAGCAACAATCAATCTTATCATAATAACAAGTGCGACCGAGATGCTGCTCAATCATATCATGATAATTTTTCTTATTAGCCATGGTATTTAGTAAAATATTTTTTTAGCTTCAAATGATTGCCAATAAACTCCGTTTATTTTTTAATTATCTGTTCATGTCAGGGTATTACAAAAATTTGGCCTGAAAAAGTCATCGATATGAACACTATCGGATTATGTGCTCATGGTAGTGGTTCACCATCATGTTGTATACTTATTTACAACGGTAGCTAGTCTATCATATTTTATACAGATACATGTTGTATTTTTTAAATAATTTCAGATGGCTTTCGCAAAAAGGTGTGATCTTCGAATTCTATTAAGCAAATTTCGGGGGTTTACTACGGCTTTCCATATGAATGCATACCCTGTGAATGCCCAAGATTTAATTTAATCTTTGTCAAATGATATTTGTATTGGACGTTGAATAAGCTCAAAGTTTTGCGAATAAAGGTAATACGGTGAACTTGTGTTACAATGTAAGTAAATTTTGAGAAAATGTTCGGAAATGGAAAGTAAACGATACCTCACCTCATCGCTTTAAGTTCAAAATTTAGAGTTATTCCAAGGATGTTATCCCACATCTTGTAAAGAGACCCAAAAATCCATGACAAATACCGAATTATTCAAAAATCATAAAGATTAAGCAATCAAAATGAAATAATACACAAAGACTATTCAAATGTCACAATTCTTGTCATGGAAGGGACGCATGAAACATGCAGATGTGTTGGACTAGTCTGCGAGATTAAAATCCTCACTGTGACTTCGCAAACTAGGTCTAAGTGCTCTCGGAACGCCAGCTATCTCAGCACCCCTGCAAAGTAGAGCCAGCTGTCTAAACCATGCAAAGGGTTTTTTCATTATTACAATGGGTTACATTTTGTTACAGTTAAATTTAGTTTAGTTTAAACCTATTTTATTGTCTAAATAACAATTCGGAAACAAGTTATAACAACTTACATAAGTCCTCTCCATACAATATATAATTACAAAATAAAGACGACAGCAAGTGCTTAAAACAATATAATATAATATATGTATACTGAAAATGTATTGTACAAAGTTATTATAAATACATATTAAATACAAAAACCTTTAATGAAAAAAGCGGGGATAGGGAGTACAGTAAAGTTTTATAAGCTTAATAACTCATTTATTATTCAATAAAGCGTTTTGTTTGGTGTAAGAATCTATGAACATTATCAAATATGTTTTTATTTACTTCGTCACTCAATGCATCGGACCCAAATAATATATATTCTATTGTTGCATATGGTTGTATATTATGTAACAAAATTGTACGAGGTTGTATATAAAAGGGGTATTCTAGATAAAAATGAATTGCATCTTCCAAAGGACAACCACAAGTTCAGCTAGGATCATCAACCAAAGTTAATTCTAAATAAATCTGCATTTAATGGACTACATCGATGCCGAAGTTTTGTATGTAAAATATTAATTTTTCGTGATCCAAGTAAATAATAAAACGGGACATACATGTTTTCCCCTCTTACTAACTTGTTAAAACATGAATATGAAGGAATAGAACTAATATCAGGATCTAGAGAAGAACGATTTCGAAAAAGTTTCAAATCGACATCCAGGTACTCGATAATGTGTTTGATTTATAAGATTATAATCACCTAAATTTGAATAATCACTAAGACAATCAATCACATATCCCGGGGCCTTATTAGTATGTATTTTGTGAAATAAGCTTAATTTTCTCCAATTTCGTCTAGTTTCTAAAGATTCCCACCCTGTTTCGAAATAAAGAGATAAAGGGATTCTCTACTAGCAAAAATTGGGAGACCTGTTACAATCCTAGCTGCTTCAAGTTGAAGACGTTCCAGTTTATCTGCATCCCTAATACAACAACCATCCCAAAATTCACATGAATATTCCAGAAGTGGTAGGATAAACGATAAATAAATTTTGTTAAGATTATTTCTACAAAGAATATATTTAAGTTTCCTCAACACAGATATCTGCTTAGTAGCACTATTACATATATTATTGATATGTGATGACCATTTACAGTCATTCGAAAAAGTAATCCCAAGATGTTTATGGTTTCGACAAATTTAATATATTCGTTGTTGAAAACCAAATTTATCATAGCAATATCTTTACGGAATGTAAACAGCATACATTCTGTTTTTTGGGGGGTTAAAATCGACGAGCCAATTTTTTGCCCGGATATTCAAATGTACCAAGTCTGTATTAAATTTAGTTCAATCTCAACGGGGTCTCGAGATGAACACATCAAAGAGCTATCATCAGCGAACAATCTTACCAAACTTTGTATATCGTCTGCAATATCATTGATATACAACAAAAAGAGTAAAGGTCCAGGTACGGAGCCCTGTGGGACCCCTGCTTTTAAAGTGCCAATGTCAGATTTAGTATTTCAAATAAGTTGTTTCCTATTTGAAATATATTCTTTTAACGGTATCAAGTCAAGTCGCCCCCAAGATAAGTCGCCCCCAAGATAAGTCGCCGCCTAGACAAGTCGCTCCCAATTTAGGACAAGTCGCCAACTTTCTTAAGACAAGCCAGAAGTTTACCCTCAATTCCATAAGATTTTAATTTTTCTATCAGCCATTTATGCCAGAGACGGTCAAATGCCTTCGAAATGTCGCAAAAAAATTAATCAAGCGATTTCCTCATTATCAAGGGCTAGACAAATTCTATGATAAAGTTCAACTAATTGATGAAAAGTAGAATGTCCCGGAAGAAAACCCGACTGGAATGTATAAAACAACCTATTATTTAAGATATATTTAAATATGTACTTTAATATGATTCGCTCAAAAATTTTCCCATAACAGCTAAGCAGAGCAATAGGTCTATAATTGGACACCACGGATTTATCCCCCTTCTTGAAAAAAAAAGTCAATACATTAGCAATTTTCCAACAAGAGGGATACATTCCATAGATAATGACTTATTGAAAATATAAAGCAGTGTAAATACACTGTGTTTGCTGTATTTTTCAACATCTGATGATTAATACCGTCCTCAACCGCTACTTTGCCTAGTTTTAATGATAAAAGTATATCTTTGACATCTTCAGCGGTTACTTCTTCAATATCTAACGAATTCATAGTTCGACGTGGAATAGTTGGTGGATCCATTCCAGCATCCCTAGAAACTGATACTAAACAAAAATATTTATTCAATGAATTAGCCATTTGATCATTAATAACTGTTTCATTTGATACTAGGTTTACGAGAGGTGGTATAAGGGAAGATCGACAGGTACCCATGACTTTTTTGACAAGTGACCAGAATGCTTTAGAATCGGATGAAACCTTTTCGTCAAGTAAGCGTTCACATTCATATAAAATTGTTCCTTGGCAAAGATAACCATATTATTTGCCAATAGGGATGAACATAGATAACATAAAGAACAACAGATAATTTGACCACTGTAGTTACTGGTTCCTGACTTGGGACAGGCACATTTAGCAGGTGGCGGGGTTCAATCGGTTGATGAGCGCTCAAACCTCCCCCTAACCGGGGATAGTGGTTTGACAAAACAACAATAAAAAATACACTCGCCGAACGCTGGCAGGCGGTTGGCATGAATAGCGCCGGACTAAGTAATTACCGAATAGCAGCTAATTTTGGAGTGAACAATTCTGTGATTAGCATACTTTTAGCACGGCATAAATACACAGGAACCGTCGAAGACCGCCCAAGATCCGGTCGACCCCGTAAAACAACGCCTAGAGAAGACCGTTACCTTAATCGTTAAGCCAGATTACAGCCATTTTCAACGGTAGTGCAATTGAGAGGTATGTGGTTGATTGGTGGTAGCATAAGTGTAAGAACTGTTGTTCGCTGGCTGCATAGTGAAACGCCCAGGTGTAACTCGTAGACACCGCCAGGCACGACTACAGTGGTCTAAACTCCATCGTCACTGGAACCTACGGATCATTGGTCCGATGAAAGCCGTTCCCGTTGAAGCCTGTGGACGGGGGTCGAATGCGTGTTTGGAGGGGACGGAATACAGCACTAAACAACAACAACGTCATAGAACTATTGTTTATGGTGGCGGTGGCGAACCCATGTGGGGCTGCTTTTCAAATCAGTGTAAGCTTCCGTTATAGGTAATTGACGGTACCCTGAAAGGACAAAAATACCGAGATCTTGGACAGCCATGTGTTGCCTATTTTGAGAATCAGGCATTTGCAGGCAGACCAGTGTTCCAAGATGACAACACTCGTGCAAAATTGAGCTGGATTGTAAGGGACTTTATTGAAGCAGAGTCCATTGAAACATTCAACGGCCCTCCATGACACCG